>CAAKHC010006812.1:0-16203 GCA_901007825.1 Macroramphosus scolopax
ATATCATGACACAGCAAAGTGTCATGGGTGACAGGTTAACTGCAAGGAATTTACATGCTGACATCTTACGCACCTGCCTCAAGTCCCTCAACTCAACGCTGTTCAATTTATGAGTCAAGATTAATGATTTAGCCTGTAGCTTTTGCCACAGAAGGTTTTGAGGATGGCTGGAGGCACAAATGAAGGCCTCTTCAAACCGAATGGATTCAAAAAGGTGCAGACCATATCGACATAACTAATTCACTCTTCCAAGTAACATAAGATGCTTCTTCCTGGTTGCCACCAGGTCAAATTTGCACAGCTACAGATTATTTTACCCCTCTCTTTCCATCTCCTGAGTTGCACATTCATCAGGAACATTAATTAAAAAGGGTTTAAAAGACAAAACATTTAATTGTAATTGCTTTGGTCAAGCATATTTTTGGTAAGTGTGTCCTACCCTGGCCAAGGCTGACAGTTGTGCTTATGACATAAAATAACAATCAAATTGTGAAAGATTCATATGCACATACCAACAAGACAAATATTTAATCTCATTACACAACAACCATGAATATTTCTAGTGTGATTGTTTATATTTCACAGCTGTTTTATGTTATTTGTACTAGTAAAATATGGGTTCTTAGTGTCATGAAAACCCTAGAAAAGCCATAAGATCGACTGACAATGATCTATATTGTTTGATCTAAAAGTATCTAAATAAATGTTCATTGTGTATCAAACCACATAGCTTGTCAAAATTTCAGTTAAATAAGCTTTTGGAAATTTACGACATGGATTTTTATTCTTTTTCATGTATGCACACATGCTTCTGAGAATATAAGTTTGCCTCAAAGGCATGGTGAAGTCATGAGAAGTGTGTACGAACCCTGTAAAGGGCTTATCCACTTGATTATCACATTATATAAATACTCAAGCTGGATAAGGTTTAGTAAGCAAATTTGGCTAATGTTCAACTCATAGTTACTGGCAATTTGAGAGTGTTGCTAAAGACTGATAAAGTTAATGTGAGAAAGAGGAGTGAAAACACTCCACATAATTGAGTTGCAGCAATGCAAATTTAAGGCCGAAATCCTAACGTCAGATTTTTGTGATGAGAAAATATATCACAAATTATAAATAGAAAAGAAATAAATGTAATCATCATGTAACCAGGGATACTTTTTCATGTTTGTTTCTTTATAATACAGTTGTAGTTTAGTGAAGGCTGACAAGAACAGTCTGGCATAACTCGAGTGCCTCCACTTATCTGTATTCCAGAGCAGTTTGAGAAGAGTTCATGTCAAAGATACCAATACAAATGGTTCACAAATGAGTGACCTGGGGTGTGGACAGAGAAACGTTTTATTAGTGCCAGAAAGCAAAATGTTTTATTGATTGTTTTCACACACATCCTACTTACAGGTATTGCATATAGTACTATAAGCTGTTACATTGTTAATGCATCACATTCATACAATACAGTTATGATTTGTGTTATTTTTTGGATGGTGTTAAAATAATGGAAGGTGTGTTAAATAAGCCCCTCCAAATGTAAGATTGTCAGGACTTGAATGTCACTCATGCTAACAATGAATGCTAAATATCCTGCGTGTGACCTTTCTACACGTTCAACTGGTTTAGCTGATATTTATTTCCATTGGGACGTAGTTTGGAGGCATACTTTAGATACTATAATTTTCAAACTGGTGCAAAATTATACTCACATAAGAGTGAATGTATGGCTTAGGAAGTTTCCAGCAATCTTAGCTGTGATAGCTAACATAAGAGACAGTTGACTGTTAAGCAATATGTAAATTTTATGATTATTTGATAATGATTACTTCAGACAGCGAGTGGTTGTCTGTCATAGTATTGCACATTATCTTTGTATATTTTTACATCAATATATTGAGGAAAACATTTTGAGCACCAACCTCGTGAATATATTATAATCAAGACCCTGGTAAAAGTAATGCTTGGTTTAGTATCAGTAGTACAATGCCAGAATGCCAGATTAATATTAACATTTGAGGCAAAAACATCATAGATTCAAGACAGTGCAAGAAAAAGCTGACACAGACTACTTGATGCACATGCCAGACGATCTGGGATTACGGCCTTAAACTAATTCAGGGAAAACTGTATGTGTTGCAAAGTCTGTATTATACTAGTTTTCTGATACCAGCATTGGAGTTTTTTACAATGTAATATTCCTCCTGAAAAGTATATATAATAATGAGAAAGAAGCCAGATGTCTTCATAAAGATTTTTTTTTTGCGTCAGCTTTATACTTGAGAAAAGTGCACGTACTTACTTTTCATTTCAAACAAGCCCCCTTTGAAAAGAACACGTATCTGTTAGCTTTTTCATGTCGGCACAACACTACTACTCCCAGCATTCCTATTTCCGGCATGGGTGCATTCAGCCAATCGGAGGCCTTCTGAAATACCAATAGCTATCTGGGGCACGGGGCCAGCACGTCTAGCCAGCTCGAAGTGCCACGACTTCACAGTACACCAGAGGTTGTCCAGCGGAGTGAGGGGAAAAGCTCTGGGAAAAACGCAAGTTAGCCATATAAATAGGTAACTGTACACAAAAGTCATTTCATTTACGACTGAAAGCTTTCTTCCCTTCCTCCATTTCGGTTGAGCCAAGCAGACAGTTCCACATCACCAACGAGGTAAGTGTGGGAATTAGAAATTTTAATTTCATAAAGACAGCTATAGCTAGCTGGGAAAGCTATCTGCTGCTAACTCCAGGGCTGTCTACTTGTGCAGATAATTAGCTAATTATACTCAATGAATATTTCCTTACATGTTTTCATCGCCGGCGATACAATCCAGAGTTTTACCACAGCAGTTGGAGTGCATTTTTGTTGACACTTTATAAAGACGCTAGCCAAGTTCATTGATTTATAGTGTTAGCTCAAAGCTAGCATATATACCTAAATTAATGACTGAATCAAGATCACATATGAACAACTTCGCAAATACGTCCTCTTTATTTATTGAAATGTGAGTTTGAATGAATAAATAAGCACTAATATTCATAGTTGCTCCCCAATGCTCACGGACGTTTTTAATGTGTTAGTATAATAGTTTTCGGTGTGCTTGATATAAAATTAACTTTTTAAGTTTCCAGTGTGCGCATTTGTTTAAGTATGAAGTAAAACTGGGGGGTTTAAATGAAATTACTCGTCGTTGCAGTGTGTCTGAAACCAGTGCAAGTGCTGTGCAATGTACACGTAACTTACCTTCTTTACTCGACGTCAACGAAAGGCATGAACCGTTAACGTTACGGCGGAGTAAAGACCGTTAGATTCTCATCTTACGACATTATAGTCCGTCTTACTGCACCCCCTTCAGGTAAGGAAGTCCATCATTTCCAAATAAAACAGATTTAGACTCAAATTATATATTTTACCCTCCTGTAAACTTAATCTCATATACTTATATACTATTTCAATCTCTTATGAAACTCAAGTTAAGATGCACTTCCATCTTCAGAAAGTCACCCAAAGCAATTTTCTTCAAGTCTGAGTGAAGATGCCCTGATGTGTGACATTAAAGATCAGTATGCAGTACCAACTCCTCCCTTCTAGTTTTGAGTAATGAAAATTTACTCTGGACTAGGCTTGGATCCAAATGAAGCAGCGGTGCAGTTTTCCTTTTCTATGATACAATTCTGATTAGCTTTCTAGACAATAAAGACACACATTGTCCTATTTTTTGCATTACTATGTTTTCTAAAAGTATAGTGTTCCCATCCATTATATAAAGTAGAATAGTGCTACAAGAACTGGCTACCTACCCCAGTCAGCCTACCTCCCCTGTAGGCTAAACATTCTAGTTTGTTACATTTGAGTTGGAGGACCCGTCAAGGGATACTTTTTATATGGCAGGAAGTTAGCACTTACCAACAGCCAACTGCTGGAAAGGTCGGCAGTAGCTGGTAACCTTTTCTTCTTTAATGCACTTTTGCCTCCAGTTCTTCTGGAGTTCTCTCCCGGTCTTTAATTCATATTTAACTTTGTACTAGCTCTGATAATTTAATGTCATATATAGAAAAAGTAAAATGTTTTACAATAGATGCTCTGGCAATTATGGTAGCAAAAGTAATAGCAACAGCAGGAAATATGAGTTTGTTTGTGTATAAGGGAAAAAAAAACTACATCTGTATGACACACTAAAGTATTTTCTCTGGTTGAGTAATCCAATCCACATAACATTTGCATACATGGTTTCTATGTTGCAACAGTGTAAGAATCCAGAATTGACCCATTCAATTAAACTAAGATTGTGAGTTATACAATTTTAAGTTGTCAACCACATGTTTGAAGAAATGTTTACTAAAAGAAATCCTTATTGCCAACACTCCAATGGAGGAGTAAGCAGTCAGTGTATGAGATGTAATTGTGAAGGTGAATTGAAATCGAAACTGTATGAGCAAATATAACTTTAAGGTAGACGACTATATGACTTGTGGTTTTTGACCAGCTGCTATGTGCCACAAGTTTGCAGATAGGCTTTGCAAAAGTTTATGAAAGGGTAGGACAGTGGCACCCAGTGGCTGGTGGAGGTAAAGGCTGTAGTCGTTTTCCATAAATGTACTATTCAGTTTAATCTCAATTGGTATTAATATAACTCCAGTCAGTTTGATTGTGCCTATTCACAAAGACGTTATATATTTTTGTTCATTATTTGGGTTTTGGACTGCATATGTCTTCCTTATTGTTTCGGTATTGTGTGCATTTGAGAAGCACATCAAGCTTAGCAATAGACTGTTACTTTGAGAGGATGTCTATAATAAGCTATTTGAAAAATAATCTCTTTGGTTGTTATCCTGTGCTGAGGAGTCTGCTACTCTCTCTTTAGGTGAACTGAAATTGAATAATGGATATCTACGACCCCCAAACCCTTGGGATAATGGTTTTTGGTGGATTCATGGTGATCTCTGCTCTAGGGATTGCTCTTGTCTCTACCTTCTCCATGAAGGAGACCTCTTATGAGGAGGCACTGGCTAAGCAGCGCAGGGAATTAGGTAAGATACAGTCCGCTCGTACTGAGAAAAAGAAGAAGGACAAAACATCTGAGAAGAAGAGCCGTGGGAAGAAGAAGGAAGAAAACCCCAATGGAAAGATCCCAGAGCCAGACACAAACGAAGACACCGCTGATGTTAATGTAGTCACTGAACCTGTTGCTGCCCCAGTTGTAGCTACTGCCCCTTCCCCTGCCCTTGAGTCTGCCCCTGCTTTTGAAGTTGGACCAACTGCAACCCCAGAACCAGCGGACACCCAGCTCAAAGCTGTTGCTGAACCAAGCCCTGCTGTTACTGATCCCTCTCCTGCACCCTCACCTAAAGAGAAAAAGAAGAAGAAGCTGGGTAAGATCGAGCCAGCCTCTATCCAGCCTCTACTTGTGTCTGCTCCTGCACCAGTCAAGTCTTCCACAGTCTCTGCATCCGCCCAGGCCCCCAAAACTGCCCCACTCTCTGCATCTGCCCCAGCCAAGGCTTCCCCTGCTCCCACTAAGTCTACCCCTGCGTCAGTAAAATCTGCCCCTTCCAATGCTCCTGCATCAGCCAAGTCTGCTCCTGCATCAGCCAAATCTGCCCCTTCCACTGCTCCTGCATCAGCTAAGTCTGCTGCTGCATCCGCCAAATCTGCCCCTTCCATTGCTCCTGCAGTAGCAAAGTCTGCTCCTGCATCCGCCAAATCTGCCCCTTCCATTGCTCCTACCGCAGCGAAGTCTGCCCCACCTGTAGCCAAATCTGCCCCTGTACCAGCAAAGGCTGCTTCAGTTCAAGCTAAGTCCTCACCATCCTTATCCAAGTCTGCCCCAGTTCTTGAGGTCATCACTAAAGATGTTCCAGTCATGGCAGTGCCCCCGGTGGGATCTCAGCAGATTACTGCTGTTGGAACAAAAGCGCAGGAGCCCAAGAAGAAGGCATCCAAGAAAAAAAACGACACTGGTAAGTGCATAGCTATCTTTAGCAATTCTGCATTTATTCTAAATTTGTTTCCATAGTTTGAAAAATGGAAAATTTAATTGTCTCCTATTTTGTTGATTTCATAGCTCTGAAGGGTGGGAGATAACAAGCTTACATGGTTCACAAATCTTAAATAACACATGGTCTGTTATGTATTTGACCTACGCTCTACTCATTCAGTCTGTCCTGTAGAGCTTTCAGTGTTTGGAAGGTTATCACTTGACTTGTAGTTTGGACTATGGCCACTATAAAGTACTGTACACTGTCTAACATTTGACATGTAGATTGGACCTGGGTGTTGTCTGTTATGTTCCTGCAAACTACACTGCCCTTGGCTGTATATGAAAGGTGTGGTATATCAATATTGTTGTTACACTGCACACTCACACACCTAGCATAGTAGTTAAAATAAGCCTTTCCTCTGAATTGGTGGAAATGGTTAATCAGACAGGAACTGCATTCGACATAACATTGGTGACAGTATTCAGACTGGAGTATTTGGAGGTGGGAGCGGGGGCATGTCTGTACAGTTGACGCATACACTCACAATCTAAGGCAGTAATGCCCTGCCCTGTCAGGACAGATGAACTTCTAGCTGTGTAGCTGTGGAAAGTGGTGCCAATGGCAGTTGTGGGTAATTTCTGGCACTCAACTCAGGAGGGCATAGAGCACGCCAGCTTGTCCAAACACCGCTGCCCTGTTTTGTTAGCTAACAAAGACTCTCAGTGCCCTGACTATGGCTAGGGAGGGGGCTAGGGTTCTCTCTTGCCTAAGGCTCGTCTCTGCCTGGTGCCACAGTGCCCCATCATTATGCCATTCGAAGTTGCCCCGGCCCCCCAGACGCAAAGAAGTAGCAACCTGAGGCGTTATGGGAATTGATTCTTAAATGGGGCAGTCTAATGAAGCCTTCAAACCTGTCTGGCTTTATGGCTTCAAACATTAAATGAATTCTGTGTGTCTTTTTGTCTTACATGTTCTTTTCTTCCTTTCATGCAGTGGCGGTGGATTCAGCCGACGCTCCGCTGTACCTGCCCTACAAGGTTCTGGTGTCAACCATTAGTAGCATGGTGTTCAGCGAGGGACAGGCTCATAAGCTCATCGAGATGCTGTCAGAGAAAGCTGGCATCATTCAGGACACATGGCACAAGGTATGGGACACCGCCATCAATAGCTGGGGTGTTCTACTTCCAGGGTCAATACAGTAATAAAAAAATGAAAAATCATAGAATTGAAATATAGCAATTGGAAAAGTCATGTAAATGTTCTTCAGACATACCTGTAGATGTATGTTAATTTTAGTAAATATACCGTCGTAAATTTTGACATTGGATTTTTATTTTAAGTTTTGATGTGTACACATATGTTTCAGAGAATGAATGTTAATGGGAATTTGCATTCAAATTTGAAGTCACGGAAATGAATTGGTTTAATTTTGTATGAACCTCATTGTTCAGGCCACTCAGAAAGGAGACCCAGTTGCCATGATGAAGAAGCAATTGGAGGAGAAGGAGAAACAGCTGGCAGCAGAACAAGAGGACTCTTCTGCAGCAAAGAACCGTCTACGAGACCTTACGAAGGTTGGTCTTTCAAGAATACAATTAGTTGGATACAATAAGGTATCCTATTAAATGGCCAGGAGATGACACCATAGAACAAAAAAAACATTTTGTAACTAAAAGGGTTAATTCTCTAGTGCGCTGACATATGCACTGCTGCATTTATATCTCTTGTCCTCAAGGTGGCACTAGAGGAAAGAAAACCGGTGACAATACACTGACAATACTGCTTCCTTTTAAAGGCTACTCCAACCATAACGTTCAAGTACTATACACTAACTGGTCACTTCATTAGGTACACAAATACAATGTAATGCAATCCAATACAGCAATCCTGTCATGAATTCAACTTTAATGCTGTTCATAAATTTTCTAATGTTAAAGTAGCCGGTGAGTGTTTAAGCTTTTGTTGACCCGTTATTTTAAGTAGCCGTACTTTACTCAGGAAATTACATGCAACCTGTCCTTTAAATATTCCAATATTATATGCACAAGTTGACCAGGGAGGTGCACAAGGAAAATCCTGGAAGTTATCAAATTCATTAAGTTAGATTATCTGACAACCTTGATGTATTACTTTCACAATGTCTTATCCTGAAATGTTGAATAATTATTGTACCATCAATTATTCTACCAAAATATTGGATTTAGTCCTACAAGCTATCTGCAAAGGCCCTTTAATTAATCTGACTGTTCTGTGTGTTTATCAGGAGCTAACTGCTGAGAAGTCCAAGGTGACCAGTGTTGAGACAAGGCTGAGTTCTCAGCTAAGTAAGAGGGAGCAGGAAATGAT
Source organism: Macroramphosus scolopax (assembly GCA_901007825.1). Classification (NCBI taxonomy): domain Eukaryota; kingdom Metazoa; phylum Chordata; class Actinopteri; order Syngnathiformes; family Centriscidae; genus Macroramphosus; species Macroramphosus scolopax. Next base: position 8,320 of record CAAKHC010006812.1, read on the forward strand.
TGCTCTGCAAGCTCGCATGCAGGCCAGTTACCAGGACCATGTTGCCCAGACCCAGAAGCTCAATGCAAAGGTCAGTTGTAATTTTCTCAATGTACAGCTAAGATTCGTACATTTAAGCATGCATTTTCTCCGCTTATTGCCCCCAGCTGATGTGGCAGCTAATGAGAAATGAAGAAGAAATTGAATGGTCTTGATACAGATTTAATGACGAGCAGCAACTTTGATATACTCCCAACAGATCCTCACTCTGCAGGACCAACTGGAAAAAGGGCCAAATGCCCAGCTGGCTCGCATACAACAGGAGAACTCCATTCTCCGTGACGCCCTCAACCAAGCCACTAGTCAGGCTGAGAGCAAGTAAGTGTTTCACTGTAACAGTAACTAAGAAGTAATGATTCCTAATTGTGTATATTTTTACTTCTTATTCTTTTGAAGAAAGTTCAGATCGTACAAGTCTGTTTGGAGTACCAGACTAGAGGGTTGGCTTATATTTTTGTGAACCATGTGTCACGTTGTTCTTTCTTCTTGTCCTCAGACAAAATGCCGAGCTGGCCAAACTGCGCCAGGAATGCACAAAGCTCACCAAGGAGCTTGGAGAGAAGACCGATGGTCTGCTTGCTGATGAACGCATCAGGAAGGGGCTGGAGGCCAAGTTCTCTGCTTCGGAGAAGCAGATCTCTCTGCTGCTGGTAAGCCTCTCCTACAGGATCACCATATCATCTCTATTATAAATGACTGCGGACATAATCAAGTTTGCACTTGGAAACAATTTTATTCTAGCTATTTCAATGTTGTTTCAGTTACTGATTATGGAGTCTACAAATTCAGCCTAGGCCTTTCCCACCTATCGCTGACCCTCTATTGTTATTGGAAGTTGAATTGCATTGAAATCACAGATCCCAGAGCTGGGCAGGAATGCAGCCTTACAATCATGGAGCTGCAGGGCAAATGCTTCATAGCAACAGCTGGAATGTGTGCGTGTCCGAGCATCTCTCCACTCCCGCTCTGTGTACCTGGCTGTAACAGAGCAGGAACAGAACACCATACTATTTACAACACGTGTGTGTATGTACACCACTTTATCATGCATAGTAAAGTCACCCTACACAATCACTTCTTCCTTGAATGCTGTGGGTGCGAAGCTTTCCTGGTTATGTGGAGCAAATGAGTCAGTGCTTCCTTACCGTCAAGTGTTTAGTGTCTTGAATCATTTACTCCGCCAGTTTCAGGTCTACACACAGGTTATGCAATGGCCCATCCCATTAGTCCATTTACAGTATATATGCTTTGATGATGGCTTTTAGTCCGTTATAGAGGCACAGCAATTATCTCAAATGCCCTAGAATTTAAAGCACTTTAAAAAAAAGTTTCTCGACATACTGCTTAGATGTATGTTTCTTGTTTCATAACCTCGACCTTCGTTCTTTCTTGGTGGGTTATATTTCAATGCTATTATGTCTTTTTTCTCTAAATGCTTGAAATGCTGATATTTAACTTAAACTATGCACATGTCCACAAACACTGACATTGCATTGCAAATCACTGTATGCCAAGAAGGATAATCTAATGAATCTTTGCTGCCCTCTGCTGCTTGACCTATTTCAACCATTGTCCCTGGCAGGCCAACCATACGGAAAGCGAACTAGCATTACAGAAAAAATTGGAGGAGGTGTGTGAGGATCTCAGAACAATACAGAGTAAAAACACCAACCTGCAGGACACTTTGAATAAGTCCCAGCAGGACAACGGCACACTCGCAGGTCAGAGAATGAATGGCTGAAACTGGAATCAAAATGAACAATAGGAATAGTAATACTTTTCTGAGTTCTGTGCATTAACAGTGGTCATTCATCCTGCAGAATTTCAGGTGCGTATTGGAAAATTGGAGGCTGAAATCAGGGACAGTTCTGCACAGGTAGATGCCCTCACTGCACAGCTGGAGGAGACCCAGACAGAGAAAAGCCAGCTAGTGCAGCAGGTGGCATCCATCAACTCATTGTTGGAGGCCAGTCAGAGTAAAAAGGAGGAGGGTAATAATGAGGTGAGACATTCTTTGTCAGTTTGAATTTTCACAAATGGCCTGATGACTGTACACCAAAGTCAACCTTGAGGATGTTTGTCATTTGTGATTCAGCAGGTGAATGCTGCAGACCTAGAACTTCTTAGGCTCAGGTAAGTGTTTGACCCTCCTTTCATCCGAGTCAACATTAGGATGAGAGCTGTTGCATTTATTGCTTGAAATATTTTGTCCTCCGCAGCCTTCAGGAGAAGGAGAACCAGTTGAACACTCTCCATGAGGAGCTGAAGCAGTTGCAAATGAAGCAGGAAACTGCCGTAAGTGTTCCAAACCCGTTTTGTATTGTTATTTCTGTGTATTCAGGAGAAATCATTTTTATTCATGCAAAGATGTGAATAGTGCTGCTAATCATGAACAAACTGCCTTTCTAACAGGAGAAAACTATTGCTGAGCAAGACCAAAGAAATAAGAGGTATGGTGCTTTTTACTCGCCATGTAATTGTCTGAAAATCGCACAAGCTTGCAAAACCTTTTCTTGTTTTGTGATCATATAGAATTAATCCATTATCTCTGTCTCTTTAGTGAGGATACAAGTCTTATCACGTCTCTTCAGGATGAACTTAAAAACCTCAAAGAAGAGATGGTGCAACTTAAGAACACGCCGGTAAGCATACTTCAAGATGTGTTGCATTCTTCTGCTGCTAGTTTTCAGACTGCATGGCAGCTCTATCTCATTGACTGATCTGCGAGCTCTCTCTGTCTCAACAGTCGGACACCTCTGCAGAGCTTGAACTACTACAGAGCAGGTAAATTAGTTTGGCCCAAAAAAAATAGGTTTCACATATTTTGTTTCATATTAAAGTTTGTGTTTTGATTGTGTTTGGCTAGTCTGTCAGAGAAGGATAATCTTGTCACATCAGTACAAGAGGAGCTGAGGGAAGCAAGGGAAAAAGCAACCCTTGATGGAGTAAGCATCCCTCGAACTCTAATGATTTATCATCTAAGATTGCTTTACTTTTAATCCCCTTCCTGATCATGCTGTCCATTTCTTTAGGGTGTTATGGTGCAACTGACAGAAACTCTCCAAACACTCTTCCCACTGATACCCATAGAGACAGAGCAGGTAGGTAAAGGGGATTTTGAAGGAGCAGCTGCTAAGTGAGAATTTACTTTTCATCATATTGGCCATTATTTGTTATATAATCTTTTGTTCTTGTTTGTCTTTCCTCCTTGCCCAGCCAAACTGGTCACAAGTATTTACACAAAAGGCTCAGGAGGCTCTCAGCCAGCAGAGCCAGGAATCTCAGTCAAGCAAAGCATCGCCTGTAAGCCACACATTTACACTGTTTCAATGTACAGGATTGATTCTGTCTGGCAGAAATTATAAATTTTGTTTTTATTTCAGGAGCATCTTGAGAAACTGAAAGAGGCAGAGGAGAGCCATGGCGTTTTGCAGGCTGAATGTGATCAGTACAGGACCGTCTTGGCTGAAACGGTAAAGGACCGTTACTAAATCATAATATATATATTCGACCCAAATCTTTCAATTTCATGTTCGGTATGTGAATACACAGTATATTTGTGTAACACATTTCATCCCCTTCCTTTCGCTTTCAGGAAGGAATGCTGAAACATCTGCAGAAGAGTGTTGAGGAGGAGGAGCTGGTATGGAAGTCCAAGATGGCTAACTCAGAGGAACAGCAGAGAGTGGTAAGTAGGCATGCTTAAAATCACTGACATTTCTTTTACCATTCATTTTAAACCTAACGAATACTCCCTCTCACACCTAACCAGGCATTGGAGAAGGTCCAAAAGCTTGAGACAGAAAACCAAAGTATACAACAGGTAGGGATTTTTCCAGAAAAATGTCAAGAATTCCCCTTGAGGTAGGCAGGGAGGTTGGAAGACGTGTTCTGCTATGTTAAACACTTTATTTGGATGTCTCTGCAGTTGAAGGAGCAGATGATGCTTCTGGAGGCACAGTTGGAGAAGCAGTCAGACAACCGGGAGAGCGCTGAGGAGATGGAGCAGGTATGTGTGCAAGCCAGTTCAGCAGATTACAGCAGCCTTACCGGAACTGCCACTGGACTGTTTTGGTGCTGTATTTTTTTTAAACCAATATACATCCATTCTAGAAAAAAAAAACATTTCACGTAGGAGGTAAATCTAATGTTGGCTGTCTCAAAGTCCTTAAAGAATGTAAATGACGGGTCGGCCATTAATAGATTATGTCATAAAATGACAGACAATGAGAGTCTAAGTCGAACTCAGACATGGAGGTTATATCTCACCAACGTCTGAAACCCATTCAATTTCTTCTTATTTTGGTTTACTTATACTCTATATCTGACCTGCTGTTGTTTCAAACCAAATATACAGATTCAGCATCATTTTAGGACAAATTATTTTTACTGTCAATAGTCAACACAGGTCATTTCAAATATATACATATTTGAGTGTGTGTTTGATTTTGGTCCTAAAAGTCTTTCCTATATTAATTAATTCAGGACTTGTACATACTTTAAGCAATACTTGTTTGACATCTATTCCTCTGTATTCAGCTGAAGCTGCAGCTCTCAGGCAGTCAGAGCCAGCTGGAATTGGCCCAGAAGGAGGCCCAGGCACACAAGGAGGAGCTTGCTCAGGTGACTTACTGACTTAACCTGATCTCCCACTTGTTACATAAAAATATTGTCGTATTCATTATCCAGTGAAAATGAAGTGAGAGAAAGATGTTCTATTTATGAGACATGATGCATTAAGGACTTTAGGGTAAGTCCCTCTTCAACTTACACAACCAGCTGGGTAAAGTGTCAGTGGTGTCTCGCAAAGGGGATTGATGGATGGTGCGTATGCAACCAGTGACTAGCGACGGCTTCCTGTTTCAGGTCAGAGAACAGCTGGGCGAAATCACGATGCGGGGTCAGCGAGAACAGAATGGCCCCACTCAGGCTCATCCCAGTCAGGTCAGGGTGCAAAGGTCACAGGGCACCCTTCACTTCCTGTCAGAGAGTACTGGACATTGACTAGGTCTCAAACACAAAATAATATCTATTTTTTTTTTGGTTTTAAAAAAAGTAATCTTTAAATGACATTTGTGTTACTGTATGTAACATTATATTAATGAAACCATGTTATAAATCAAGGATGTTGCCACAGCACCCGGATGCTGAGTAACATCCAAGAAGGTGCTGTACTTCCTGTCTGTCCAGTACTCCTCTGACACACCAGCTTTTAATCCTAACCACAGTTTGCATTTGCTGTGTGCACTGAACTAATCACTGCTGTTCCTCAGCTTTTTCGGCATGCCCTCTTCTCCACTTTTGTTCTCAGATACTTGTTAAAGTGATTCTGAATAACACATTTTATTTCACTTGAGCTTTTCGCTTGAATCTCTAACAAAACTCGGTACAACCGTTGAGCAGTAGTGCTGCTTCTCTGCACAAAAATGTTTCAAAGCACACGTGCGCATGTTCATCGAATTTCTGTGTATATTTATGGTTTGTGTGTGCGTGTACTTGTCTGCCATCAGGTCCATCATCAGTTGAGTCAGACAACTGAGAAGTTGCATGGAGAGGCAGATCAGAGACAGCAGCTCTCTGAAGAATTTGAGCAGGTAGCCGCCATTGTCTGTTTATTCCTTTCAGTCTTGAAATATGTGAAATTGTTAACACTAAGTTCTCAGTGCTCACATCAATGTGTGTCGTCTAACTCCAGGCCCAGACAACTATAACAGAACTCCAGGCTCAACTGGATCTTTTGAAGGATTCTGCAGAGTCACCACAAGGTGACACAGAAGATAGTTCTCAGCTCAAGGTGTGGTAACAATCAACGTCCTGTATCCAAACGTCAAGCTGTGATTAATGCTCGTCATTCCTGGAGTGTTGTGAATCTGTGAACCTGTATTGTGTCACAAAGTGACATGTGGTCCAAAATGCCTCACAAAGATAAACCTGATCTTGACGATACTGAAGCAGAAATCTGAGAATCAGAAAGGATTAAATGTCATTCATACAGCAATAAGGGTTTACTGTAGGTTTGTTTCTTTCACTTTTTCCAAAAAGTTTGTACCTTACCTCAATGACCGTTATATTTGACGACACCACTTGTCTATTGCTTTGCTGTGAAGGATTGGGAAGCCAATTGCATAACTGACTCAGCTGTTTGTTTTGATTGCCAGACAACAGGATGTGGCGTTAAGAAATAGAACCGGTAAAAAAAAACTGCAATAAACTCTTACTACAAAGAGAGGAGCAGGATGATGCAATGTTTAATTATGATCAGCTGACTTTTAAAAAGTTGCTGAAGTATTTCAGAATTTCATCGTTACAAATGTCCAGTCGGTATGTAGTCATGCGATTAGTTATCTCGTGTTTTTCTCATTCCTCGAGAACTTTAAAGGTGATAACACAGCATTAAGGTAATGTGTGCCACTGCTTTTGGAACAGGAGCGTCTGGAGAAGGAGAAGAAGTTGTCCAAAGATCTGGGCCAAGCAGCCACGAAGCTCCAGCAACTTCTTAAAGCCACTCAGGAGCAGCTGACCAAAGAGAGAGACACAGTGAGAACACTACAGGAGCACCTGGATGGCAAAGTGAGATCACTGCATCAACACACGGCTAAACTCCAATCATGTGTTTGCCAGTTTAATTGACTTCTTGTGTTTTTCTTATTGTTTCTGTCCAGGGAGAGTTCGTGGAACTGAAGGAAGGAACGTCCGTCTGAGAGGAAGTTCACTGTGGCACTACACAAAACTGCCAAATATGCCTTATGATTACCATAGTTATGCATTCCAAAACTATTTCTTTCGTATACTGTAGTTAATTGCATCTGTTGCAACTCTAGGAATCAAATGTTTTATATTATGAATTTTTCAAAGAAAGATTAGAGGAAGATATTCTGCTGTAATCTTTATTGAAACCCACATTCCATCAACAATTCTGGCTATGTCAGAAGATATTTATCCCCCTGCCTTATCCAAACATTTCCCCATAGTTCAGTGTTAAAAGGGAAACCGATTGTACGTCAAACGTACATCAACCTGTGCAATTACTTTGTATGTTTTTTTTATGTGGTTGAATGATGGGAACATTTTATGGTTCAACAATGCAGTACCTTTAGGGCCTGCTTCCCTCTTTAGCCGGCTGCCAATACAACACATTAAATTTGTATGAATGAATAAACTGCAGTGTAACTATGTGATCTGTGTTGTAATTGCTGTATACAGTCTGCAATGAACGCAGGTAGGGATGTCAATGGTGACAGCAAAGCACAACAAGAAACACCAGGGAGCAAATCACAAAATGGAGTTCTTGTGCTTGCTTTTTCCAATGCCAGTATTTTTAATGTTCGCATGAATTCTATCTTTTACCGACACTTACTTGCTAAGAATCAGAACAAGATGTTAGTAAAACCTTTTTAAAAGATCCACAGGTTTCATCCTGGGGGTGGAAACCATACAACTGAGCTGACATGGGCTCGTCATACTGGCTGGTGACCGTGGGTCTCCATTTACTTAAAAATGTGTTGTGCCCTGGGGGGAGGGGGGACATGGACATGGACAGTTGTAACACTATTCAGCCCTTCAAGATTCAAGCTAGAGTAAGGACAACTTTCTCTGCACGTGCTCAGTAGGACTCTTTCTATGGCCTCTTTGATATTATCGGTCACACCACAAATGTTCCGTCTCTTCATAGAGGCCACAGTTGATAAAGATGGAGTTTTTATCATTTTTTTTCTAATAAAGTTCAAGCTGTTGCAATTCTTCCTCGTCGTAAAGCTGTACCTGCTTGTTATAAAGCACCTTTCACCCAGTTAGCATCCATGTCAGGCTCTACTGATCATCTAACCAGTGTTTTTACTAAAATAA
>CAAKHC010006813.1:0-11154 GCA_901007825.1 Macroramphosus scolopax
GGGGGGGGGGGGGGGCATATTGTTCAGGAGCAGGATGATTTGTACTGAAGGATCTTCACCCAGTCAGGTTCCACAACCGTAAATCAATAAGTGATCTAAAGGAAGTGAAGCATCTTTCTGAGCTTCACGTCAGCAGCTGCAGAACCAAACAACCAGAAACACCTGCTGACTGGAGAACGAGAGCTCACGGGGCTACTGCACATTAACTTTAGTCAATGTTCATTTGAACAACCTGTAATTTACATAAAGTACAGCATGTGTATGTGTAACTAATATTATTATTATTTTCGACACTTTGCAGCTGCACATCAACCTCCTGCAGATCAGACGGGTCCCGTCTGTATCCAGTGAACTACTGATTGATCCTTTACTAGCTGCCTGTATGTCACAATATTAGGACTCACAGTCAATCACTGATGTACAACTTAAAATTCGGACCATATTGAATGAACAATATGTTTCATTTAATACGTGACGTGTCTGATCCTGACTCTTTAACTATATGACTCCTTTGATTATCGGTAACACCGTCTTCATATATAAAGGTGAAGGAAGTCAGAGTTTCAGAGTGTGAGCAGCTTTAAAATGATGACATGACTGCTGAGAGCTGGTTTGTCTGACAACACACATCTTTGAACTCAACCCTCATTTAGATCTCGACTACACAACTGTAAAGTTTCATGACTTAAAACGAATGTGGGCTGTAAAGTGTGTGTGTGTGTGTGTGTAGCTGAGCTGAAGTGTGTGTACTGACTATCCCTTCTACTTCTGGCACCCTCGCTGGCGCCACACCCATCCTCAAACCCGGCCTTCATTTCGATGGCAGCGAGACACTGTAAACTTTCACGAGTGTATCTTTGCGCTGCAGTGACGCTCTCGAGGTGACAAATCCGTCCACAGACAGACAGACTTGTAAAAACCTGCCAAAGGACTCAAACCACCACTGTGGTCGTTCCCACTGCAGTCGCTGCGGCCACAACACACACAGACTGACGAGGCCGTACACCGCCACATGCTGGGAATCACTAAATAACTTCTGGAGTGCATCATCATCATCACAAGTCAGTGATGAAGCCAATTCTCCCAATGGAGAAGCAAAAACAACTAATATATTATAACAATAGTGGCAGTTTTACTTGTCAATCAACTAATAATTGTGCACTTTTTGTTGTGTTCTGAGCATTAGCAAAGGACGTCAGTATTTATGTTCATCGTCCAATATTAATCTAACTCATAAGAAAACTGGTGTCTGTACAAGTGTGTCATACTCTTCTTTATAAATTATGCATATTACATCTGATACTTTGCTGACATGGTGCTTTTTTATAAAATAAAGCTGCATTTAATTAACCAACCAAACAAAGTTGAGGAACACGGAGGCTTTACGCAGTCGAGTTTTTGCACCAAAGCAGAATCTTTCTTTGGAGCAGGTAGATACCAGGACAAACAGCAATTTCTAAAAGCAGCTCCTCTACACAATATAAACTGTTGTCCGCTTGAATCCGGATCAAGATGGATCAAAGTGAATCTCAGCATCAACATGAGGCAGCTGTTCACACCATCGGTTCAGAGGTGAGGGGGCTTTACATGATCCTCCTGTGTTGAGAGTGGCCTCCGTGCCCTCTTCCCCACAGATCTCTTACCTTACAATAATAATCAATCGGACCAAAATACAAAAAAATCCCTGCTCGGTCCCTCAGATCTCCTGATCAGATGCCTCTGGGTGGTGTGATACCGCCGGGGAGGCTCAGACCTCATACAGCCAGGCCGGCTCCACATCTGTCCTCAGTTACGGTGGGCACTTTGCTGCATCAATACCCAGCAGTTTAAGGATTTGTATTGTTGGTGTAGAGCCGGTTTGATCACGGCGTTGTTATGTGAAAAGAGGCCACGAGATCATACTTGAGAAGATTCTGTACTTCTGTCTGAGAGCAGTATTGCTTTGAATATCAGTGTTTCCCCCAGAATGTCCCTCTGCTCTTCAGCTAGCTGCTGACCCGCTGCTGCAGGACCGAAGCTTAGAAAAATAAAAGCTTTCCGGAGGAAGAAACTGAGCAGATAAGATAACCAATACCGGGATATGATGCAGGGACTTCACTCCTCCTCAGAGTTGAAAAGGAAAGTGTCTTCGCTTGTGGCTGAACACGGTTTCAAACGAGTCTTTAAGACAAAAGACAACAGTGTTGCAGAGTCGTAGCCAAGGTGCACCGTCTCCCAACAATACCCCGAATGTTGACAATGCTTTCCTGCTGTTGAATCACATTTCCAGTCGAGGTGGCGATGACGGATAAGTGGAATGTAACACAGAAACACTTATGTGTTTATGTTACACTGCGGTGTAATTGTTTGGGTTCAGAGCAGCTCCTATGGCTCTGCGTGATAGATTCAGGGGATTCAGTGACCACAGGATACTGGCGTTCCTAAAATAATTCTAATGATAGGTCTGCAGATGGAATCTGATGGGAAATGGCCAATTTTGGTCCACGAGGCCCACAAATGTGCAGTTATTCCAGCTGAGCCAAGTTTAGCACATTCTTTCTTTAGGAAAAATAATCCTACTTTTTGCAATAAGTTAGGTTGACTAGAGGCAGAAAATAGCTCCTTGGCATTGTCTTAGAGAGAGAGAGAGAGAGAGAGAGAGAGAGAGAGAGAGAGAGAAAGAGAGCCATCAAGGTGTCTGGAAGGAGTTCCATAGCCCCTGCAGTCTTCAAAAGGCCTGGCAAGTTTTCTTTATATTTCAAGATGGAAGGAATAAACCATCATTGGTTATTTGTCAAAATAGTACTCAAACCAAATGCAAACACACGAGCGTGCGAGGCAACTCCCACATGACCGATCACAGACAGGATCATGTTTGCCAGGTGGCACCACGGCCCTCTGATGCTAATCTGTCTGACCCAGGCTCAGCTGTAAAAGGTGGCCGCATTCGCTACATTAGGTTTGCTAAAATTACAGCTTTCCAAAGACCATTACCTGCTGGTGTATTTAAAGCCGCTGGAACAAGCCTGTTCTGATCTCCACCTCAGCAGAAGTAACTGATACAGAACAGCTTGTACAGTGATCAAACATAAAGATATGCAGGCTTCTCCAGCAGGGCTGAGACTATACAGTTCGGTTTTCTCTTTTTTTCTGAAGGAAATTGTCAGCTTCTTTTTTCATCGTTGGGCCTAAAGCGTAAAAAAAAAGGCTATTGTGGATTTTCCGAGCAATGTGGAGAAGAGAATGAGCCAACGATGTGATCATCACAAAGGGAAATAAGAAACTGCATATAAAGTACAGGAGCTAAATTATTACATGACGGTTTAAATAAAGAAAATGCTACCACACTTGCATCTTACACATTATTACGCAACCGGTCGAGGCAGATGGCCGCCCACTCTGAGTTTGGTTCTGTTTGCGGTCGCCTCCTTGTTGTGTCTCTGTGGATGTATAAGGAGTGTCGTCTAGACCTGCTCTGTATCAAACATGCCATGAGATAACTCCTGTTATGATTTGGCACCATCAAAATAAACTCAAACTGAATATATCAAGCTGCAGCCAGCAGCAAGATAACGTAGCTTAGCATAACACTGGCAGCCGGCGGCAGCAGTTACAGCCTGGTTCTGTGTAAAGGTGTAAAAATAATGACCATCACCTCTCAAACTGACAATTTCTTGGAAGAACTGCAGTGGAGTTCCTGCCTCTGCCTGGTACAAGTGGAGCTGATCTGGAGATAAATCAATTCAGATCAGAGTCTTCTCACTGCTTGTTATTTTAGAATTGCTTGAAGAGCAACAAAAACGAAGCTCCAGAGTGATGTTTGACCAGAATTCTGGGGAATTGGGCAACTGGGGCAGCCTACAGCAGCATTGCTGTGCACCAAGCTAAGAAACCACAATTGGCAAATGGAGTGGTGACATCACCGTCTCTGCATCACATTGCTGTGTGTTGCATATGAGCTGCATATGTACGGCACAATGGAAAACAGACACAAGCAGATTGTCGGGTGCAGTGCAGTTCAGGCGGCGTGCACTCCGTGAACACAGGGAGGAGCGGAGGTGCTGACCTTCAGTGATAATGAGCAGATGCCTGTGAGTCACAGGCCAAATGAATTGCGTTTCCAAACTACTGTAACAAATCAGTTAATATCTCACATGGCCTCCATTGTTCCTGTTCCTTCCACTTACCATGAGCAGTCCAGAGCCGTAACCTCTGCTAGCTTTGTTCTGTGGGACAAACCGGGTACAAGCACCACATGCAGGGAACACAACTGTCTGACTCTAGTTACCAGAAAGAAATATAATCATACAGCAGGTAACTCAAAGTTTTTATTTTAATTTAATGCAAGCATGGTCATGTTTTCTGTGAAACTATTGCATTTTATTACATGTATTAACAACTGATCTGGCATATTGGACAGAAAAATAAATGACAGTGTGTTTTTCAATAGATAAAAAAAGATCGTCCACAGTATTTATTTACACGGTGAGAATACAAAAGACAGGACTGCTTACCAGTTTCCCTTTCAGGGGAATTCAGTTATATGTAACATCTGTGTCAATATTATTGAGGTTAAGGATCCTCTGTTCTTTTTAAGAGATGGAAAGGGAGTAAAACTTTCATCTTGGTAGGCTCGGAGCCAGAAGGGCGTGAGGAGTGTTTGGCGAAAAGTCCATGCAGGAGAACAAAAAATAAAAAAGAAGTTGACTAAATATTTGATCAACGACTGTTAATACTTTAATACTAACGCTCTTAAAACTAAGTGAAGCTAATACTGCAAGATATACCCGCTAAAACAAGTTCTTCAGGTGTACAGTTCACTGTAGTCTGCCACGATCTAGGATCCCCATGCTGTGCACATGTTTCGGGCTGTAAATAACGAGTCCATCTGCTGACTCTTTTAAATGAAACGGTCTATAAAACCTCAGGAAACTGGGATAACTGAGAAATGAACCAACTCCTGCAAACAGAACGAAAACAAGCTTGGAGCTGCAAAATAAATATAACCTTTGAAATTCTTTGAATAATGTGGTGTTCTGATATATAGACTGCTGTATTTTGGTCACCCCACTTCAATACATTACAGAGGTAAAATATTAGAAACATCTTTGAACATAATGCTGTCCAGTCCAACACCACCTCCCACTACACCTCAATAATAAACACAAAGTAGATGTGTTACTTTTCCGACAAGGTCAAGAAAAGAAAAAAACATTCGTAGCTTTTTAAAGTAGAACTGTTGAATTAGGCTGCATTACACTGTACTTGTGTCCCTAATGAAGTGGCCAGCTAGCGCATCTTCAACATTTTCCTATTCCCAGTGAAGGGTGCGTGGAGGTGACGGCCAGCCATTAATAATACTGATGTAAATCAATATGTTGTGTCATGGTAATTCCAGTATGTAAACTGATGGATGAAGTGAGTCTGTGCTGCTACTGCATCCAGATGCCTGCCCACTGAGGAGAGGGACGTCTCCTCTGCTGCTGGAGTGTGGAGGGGCTGTTCCCTCCGCAGATCACAGCTCACTCCGTCCACAGCAGCGGCAGGGATGAGTGCCGGGGACCAGGCGGCAACGTGACGACGCATTTCACAGGTAAAAGTGGCCGGGGGTCGAGCGACACACCGCCTGGTGTTCAGGCATGTGTTTTGAACCGTACCTGCTCGCTGCCTCCTGAGTGGGCGAGCTGCGGGGAGCAGCCGAGGCTGAGCGCCGCAGCTGCTCTGCGTTCAACATTTCGAGCGGTCCCTCAACTTACAGCCGAGCCGCTCTCCTCTCCTCCTGTCCGGCTGGCTCTGCCTGCTGTTCCCGGAGTCCAGGATTCAGGACCAAACTGTGGCACTTTTTTTAGGACGCGACCCTGCAAGGTGACGGACCGGGAGGACGGCGGTGTTTATTTTGGTTTCAACTTGACGCGTGTGCGCTGGCGTCTGCCGCGATCTGCGGACGCGCTCCTCAGCTGAAGGTTAAAGATTGCTGATGGAGCTAGCCCGGCTAGCGTTAGCCCCTTTTTACGTGTCGTTCCCTCTGCTGAGGAATAGAGGCCAAACTCCGTCCAAATTACGCAGTTTTATCTGCCCCGTCTTACCAGAAAACAATTACAGCGAGTTTTACATTATTTTAGGTGTTGGGAGAAATCCTGCTGCCCTGGCTTCAATTCGGTGGGAATTCAACCTCACTCCAAACGGATTAGTTATATGTAATTATAACTTGTAGAATCCCTTCGGCTTTATATTTCCACAGTGATGTTAGTGCACAATGTGCAGCGTTGGGCGATATTAAGCAGTGAATTATAAACCAGAGCCATCATTAGAAGGAGGACGGTGGTTCATCCATATGCCGAATTTAACCAAGGACCTCTCCTGCTTCTTGTAAGGTCTCTCGTCTCGTTCAGACAGGTATGTGTCTCCCTCACTGTAATTCTACTGTAGACGGACAGATGTTTGACGGAGTTCTCCGTGCCACGGCGGATTGAGCGCATCCGAGCTAGGCTAGTGAAGCTACAGCAGCAACCTGCACAGAACCAGCAGGGCAAGCATGTCAATCATTATCATACCGACTCAATGACACACAGGTCCGGTCCTGTGCAGCTCCGGTGCTGCTCGCATGTTCAGCAGCACCAAATGGCGATGGAGAGGAGCTGCGAATAGCTCTTGACAAACGGTCTGCCAGTTCGAGCTTGCTTTGATGTTTGCATGTTGTCACTTTGTCACACCTGCAGCATGTTGGCAGGATGATGGCAGCTGCTTCACCTATTGTCTCCTCGCTTCCCGTGCAGCCTCCTGCACACACTGCCTGGCAGCCAACGTTGCATGCATAAACTGTCAGATAAGCCATCTTGATGACACTATTTTAAGACTGATACATTATGTGCTTAAGATGTAGAAGATATATATGTTTCCACATGTAGTCCTTAAATGTTTTACAATGTACTTAAATTTTAATAGCTTGCAATTTGTCTGCCTTTGCTGAACAAATTAGCCGCAGCTGCTCATCTCTTTATTCATACCTAAAAATTACATTACTGTGTTTGCAATTGCTTAATGGCCTTAATTTGAGAAGGTCTTCCTAATAAATTTCCTGTCACCGACAGACCTCTAGAGGCCAGATTATCACCGCCAAGATTCATATTCGCCGGTCAAGTTCAAGCATTTTTATATCAGTTGTTATAACTGTACGTCTCTGCAGAAAATAGGATGATAATCATTTGTAGCTTGGTTGCGTAGTTATCACGTTTTATCCGGGCATATTTTATCACGTTTCTTCTCACTTGGGTTGGTCTGTCATTGCCGCAGGTCTGATTAATCGAGGTAGTGTTGTTTATATAGTATTTATGGTGCTGCCCTGGAGGGATCTGTTCATTCTTGCAGAGACCCTTCATAGTTGAGCGAGCGTGCATTAAAAGCTGTTAGTAAATGTCAGTAAAGAGACACAAATCTGGAGACACCGAAGGCCGGAATACTGCAAGATATAGACCGGTTTCACCGAAAAGGTTAAGAAGAAAATCTAAAGTGTGTGTCTGTGGGCGCATGTGTTATGTGGTAGGTCTTTCACACATCCTTGAGACTGGGATGGTGTGTGAACACGAGGCTCTGCCGGATGCCCTGAGGGGGGGTGAGGTATGGTTGGATGGGGAGCGTATTAAGAAGGAAGCAGCTCATTAATTCCTTCCAGCAGTGGAGGAAAAGGTTGGTCAGCGAATTTGGAGGGGCCCTCCACGGCTACGAAAATGAGTCACACCAGTTCAACTTTTAGGAGTGGTCTAAACAGCGATAAGTGATGGCTGGGTGGTTGGATAACTTCCTGGCGTTTCAGGCAGTCTGGTATCCCAGGGCTAAACTTTCCCTTTCCTTGGATTATGTATTTCCCTCGCTTGATTTAGCAGCATCGTCAGACTACCCTCCTCTCTCTGCTCACTCTGTGTGTGTCTTCAGCATTATTTCTAGGCCAAGCGCATCAAGAAAATGAGTTTTTCTGCCATTGGCTAGCCGTCGCTGAAGCCTTTGAAAGTCATCGGATGTTTGCCTGGCTACAGGGATCCCCTCAGAGCTCCTGTCTGATGTCACATGTGATGTCAGAGCAGACTCGACTGAGGCAGGCAGGAGGAGGCTGACGGATGAAGCCAGCCAGAAACGTGTGAAAGCTACTGACATCTGCCAGTGTGCTTCTGAGAGCGAGGAGGCAGCGCAGGGAATCTGTGGCATGAAATGTGAAACGTTTTGTGCGTGTATTGTTCCATCACAACTGGATGCTGGCTGCTGGATGTCCATATGTTTGGCAGAGGTTAAGCTGCCTGCTGTCTGGTCCCTGTGTGTCAGTTCTAGGCCAATGCAGCGAATCAGCCCTTGAGATAACCCTGACCATTTGTTTCTCTGTGTTTACATAGCAGTTTTACACAATTATCCACCCTGAGAACATTTAAACACGGTGTGAGAGTCTTTCAGCCCACCTGTTATCCGATTCACAGGCATGTGTTAACTGTTGGATGTCGTCTCAGTAAAATACTGTATTTTATCCCAGATATGTAAAGCTTGGCTGAGGGTTTATCACCTATCCCTCTGTCATATTGAGGAAGAGGCATGCAGAGTCCACATCTGATTAGTAGAGATCCAGGGCGTGCTAACCCTTTGATCAGTGTGTTTCTGGCTGATAAACCATGCCACTGTCATCTCCAGCAAGCCCCAGACCTTGATAGACACTAATTACCATGAAGCTAGTTTGGCAGGCTCAGAAACAGCATGGGTTGGGGAAAGGCTCAGTGCAGGTGGAGGCTACTGTGGAGCAGAACACTGCCTCTGTGGATTAGTTTGCCTAATGACCTTGCTTTTATGTTTTTTTTTTCCTCATACTCATCAATCATTTCGGCGCGGATGCTCGGCCCTAAATATTCCTTCATATGTCGGTGCATTCAGCTTGAGTAACTCGCATGACGTCGATCGCTGACCCGAGCGAAGCTACGCAGTGTAAAATGAGTCCATTGATATTATTACCCTCCCATCATCAGTGTGTCACTGGTCTCTGCGCTGCTTCGTCCTGTGCAGTAATGAGCTATTATCATTGTGTGCGTAAGCAAGTTGTTGTCTCTGATCCTGCGAAAAACATTTGGCTGGAATCCTGTTGGACGGTCTGAGAAGAATCAGACCAGATGATAAAGTTGCAGATGATGTGTTGGCATCTGGTTGAATAAAGCAGCCCCCCCCACCCAATCCTTTGATTTCAGTGCCAATGCAGTTTGATGGTAAAACGTTTTGGAGTGAGGCAATACAGGCGAAATATCTTAGTAGCCGACATGCTAACGTCTGTGAGTTGTCATTCATGAATGCAAAACAACTGTTGCCATGGGATGTGCTCAACGAAAGAAATGTAAGTGGGTGTTTTTCAGCTGGACCATCCTGCATGAGCTCTTTGACTCACAATCTACCCGGCCTGTCTGTTACTACTCGGGGAAGGCGTGGAGGCCAGGGAGAGCACATGGGCTGCATGTGGTGAGGAGGTCGGCTCTGCGGAAGACAGCAAACTCTTGTTGTTGTGACCCATCATCTGAACAGATGTTTACTTTTAGTTTAGAATCCGGTTCCAGTTCTACTCTTTCATTCTTCCAAGAGGTCGTAATGGGCCAAAGCTATAGTTGCGTGGGTGATGGACGGTGAGTGTCCACGGGGCAGATGCTTGTCATATAACATGTTATGTTGCTGAGGTCCTGTCTACCTGAAGTGGAGGACATTGTACTTCCTAGTCTCGTACGTCTGGTCCCTGTGGGTAAACTATGCTCTAAGGTTTTTTTTGGCTGTGTAGTCCTCCTGCCTCAGCCAAAATCAGGCCTCCGACATGTTTCCTCGGGACAAACAGGAGCCTGCAGAGGGGCTGATTGGAAACATTTGCGACATCGTCGCACTTCCTCAGGAAGAGACGGCTCCTTCACTGGTCACTGTGATGTCACATAGATAAACAATCTGCGAGCCTTTGCTGTTTGCTGAATGTGATGGTCTGTCATCCCTGAGAAGCCCCTGTGCGTGCACACTCCGAACAGATGCAGGCCAGAGACCAGCCAAGCACACACCCACCCGGTGCAGTTGTTATAGATCCAAGGAGACTTGGAACAATGTGGTGGAGAGGTGTGGCTCTTGTGGAATATTTTTAGGAAGCAGGCTTATCATCGTCCGGGTTCCAGGCTTCCACTGGTGGAGGAGATTTCTCTTGCTGTGGTGCCTCTTTGCTCGAGCCTGTTAAATCCAGATCTCTTTGTGTTTGTTGTTCTTCATTTTCAGAGGGATGTGCTATTTTAACACATCTGTGTCTCCTTCAGGACCACATAAATCAGGGTTTCTCCGTTTGTTTTGACCGCACGTTCTGTTTCATCACAACTGCTCTCTATCTCGTCATGTTATTTACATAGTTTCAATGATTCAGCAAACCTTTTTTATGTCAGACATGTAACCCATGCACGGACTATTTAACAAAACTTTCCTCCAGCGGAGCTCGGCCCTGATCGAGGTCTGTGTCCTGCATTGTTTACCTTCCATGCTGTCGCTCTGCCTCCCTCGCTCCCTACCCTGCCCTCATCTCAGTTTAGCCATGAATAAGAAGCTGACACCAAACTGTCAACCTGCAAGCCGTCACGCCCCGGCAGCCTGCCGCTGGCGTGGCCGTCAGTGAGGGCAAGGCCCCCTCACACAACCAAAAATGCTTATAACTGTTTTTAATAAACAAGCCGAGGGCTTGACAGAAGTTCATGTGACCTCAAAAGCGTCTTTCTCACATTTGACTGTATAGAACAGACGCTCCTGTAGCTGTGTGCAGTGGCTGGTGTTCGGGACCTCTGCAGGGACGATCCAGCCCTCTGGTTCTATTTATATTCAGCTTACTTAGCAGCATATGTTGTCCATAAACTATATCATTAATTCCTCTCTGAGTGAGCCGTGCCATTAAAAATGCAGAAGATCTGCACTTTTTTTTTCCCCAGTTGCCGAATTCAAGCACTGATAATGGCAGTCGTTTCACACAAGAAGCCATTGTAGCGAAACACAATGTTTTTGTGTACTGGGGGATGAAAGCCGACCATTGTTGGTGAATCCAAGGTTCTATTTGATATAAAATGGGTAATTCCATTGCGTAACAGCATTAACAGTATTCAAAACGAGCTTGTCATGGGAAAGAAGCGGCGGGGTTGGGGTTGG
>CAAKHC010006813.1:11174-27672 GCA_901007825.1 Macroramphosus scolopax
GGGGTGTGGGGGGAGAGGGGGGGGGGGGGGGGGGGGGGGGGGGGGGGGGGGGGGTATATGTGGGAGGATCACTTTACAGGAGGAAATCCTCACTTTAACTGATGATGGAGATAATCCTCATTTAGCGATGACACCAAGAGCAATTGCCTCAGATTAAGGATTAAGCTCGATGAGACATCATATGGATGTTCAGTTCACACAAGTTCAGATGTAAATATTAGGACGAAGGTGAGTTATCATTCTGACGTAATTTGGTCTTTTTGAAGTCGACTAGAGGAACGATGGCTGACACCAACCTGACTGATCCTCCAGGCTGATATGTGCTGATGTACGTTCAAGTATAGAAGCAAAAGAAAACAGCTTATGGAGAAGTTATTGTACAACATGTGAGGGTGCAGAGTCTGCAGTGACAAACGGCTGCAAATATTAGCATTTTATATCCATTTTGCTGGCATTTATCTCCAAGATACGATGTGACTTATTGGACGTAGCAACTGGCCGGCTGCCCAGCGCAAGTTCAACCAAAGTTTGTGAGGTAAAGGTCACTGAAGGATGGTGTGTGTGTCTGAGGCCTGCAGCCTCATCTGGGAGCAGATGAATCAAATGGAACCCTGGTTGGTTGGTTGACATTGTTCCCAAGACAGTCCCGACCCAACCCAGAGCGAGCGAGCGAGCGAGCGTCTCCTTGAGGAGATTACGCAAAACGCAAATGGGAAGAGTTAAACTCAACAAAAGTATTAACTGGGTAAGCACCAAGAGTCAATCCCCCACAACGAACAGGTTTAAGGTTTTAAATGAAAAAGATAATCGTATTAGGGAGCCAGACATACAAAGAGAGCGGCATTTCACGGTCTCGGATCCTGTTAATCACCTAGCAGGCTATCCGAGGGTTCAGGTAGGAGGAGGAGGGGGGAGCTGGATGACATGGAGGAGGTACTGACACCGGGATCCTCCCGTAGATGTCTGCTCTTCATCTCCGTGGGACTGTCATGGCTAAACAAACGCTCAGAAGCAACACAAACACTAATCTGCTGGCAGCCGAACCCAGTCGGTCGAGGCTGCGTCAACCATCTGTTTCCCAAACTGACAACAAGTCATTTGGTTCTGCCATTAAACAATCAGAGTGTGATTGGCTTTTAAACTGTCTGAACAACATTGGATTCTGGCAGCTGGTCTCATACTGCTGTTCCTGAATGCCATTTCTTATTAAGGATAGCCAGGTTGTTGGCAGTCGGAGTATTGAATGAGTGGGCCGCAGCAGCATCTGTCCTGTTGACAAGGCTGCTAGCATGACTTCATCAAGGGCATTACATCACGCGGCCAGTCAATCAGCAGTCAATAACACTGGAAAGAAACGGTTGGAACGTTTTCCTTTACCAACTGTTATTGAACGGTCCCTCACCCAACTTGTTATTGTGTCCCTCGATTCAAACTCTTCACCATCTCTGTACTAATAATTCATTCTTATTTTATGTTATTTTCATTCAGAAGACTGGATTGTTTTCTCCATAAGACGCCTGTGAATGATGACTACAGTTCCCCAGAATAACCAGAAGTAATTCTCCTCATCGCGTTACTGCTTGTGTCAATTCAAATTATATAATTTTCTGAAAGATTCATAAGAGAATTTAGTAGTTTAGGAACACCGGAACACTAATCCAACCCAGTTTTTGGGGCACATGGCTGAAAGCATGTCTCCATCTCTTCAGACTAACCAGAGAATTCTTTTGAGTCACAAAAAAAAAAAAAAGATGTAGAGAGACAGAGGATGAGGATGTGAGCGGAGAGAGGAATACAAACCCCCAGTCACCTCAGTGATGCAAAACATGAGCACTGGGTACAGACATTACATGGACGACTACTGTAAACAACCAACCAGGAGGATCCGGAACTCATGTCGCCTGTGACGATCGTGTTATTGTGGGTTCATTTCAGGGGTGTTTGTGCGCCTCTCGGTCCTCCTGGAAGTGGACAGGTTTGGTGCCGGTGCTCTGAGTGAGATGGAAAAGGGGTTGTTGCTAGGAGGACGGGAGAACAGAGGAGGGGGAGAAAGGCTGCTCAGAAGGCGGGTGATCTTAGTTTTGTTGTGGTTGCTCCGAATTTGGGTTCCGGGGCTTTTTTTTTTTTGTTCTACGCTCTAAGCTGGGACACAAACTGGACACGGCTGGCAGGGATAATGGTTTTAGCGTCACCTTCTTTTGTCTGTCTCTCTTCTTGTCTCTTCATGTCATCCCGCTCTTTCTTTTTTTTTTTTCCAGTGATGGCCTCAGCTGCGCAGCTGTGCCGGTGATCCTGCCGCTGCATGTAGGGAAGAAGCAGAGGCGCCTTGACAACCGACCTACCTTCCTCTCTCGAAAAAAGGAAAAACAAAAAGGCAGAGGGAGGGAAAAAGACAACACACCAGCATAAACAAATGCGACCATGTACAGCGTGGAGGACCTCCTCATCTCTCATGGATACAAGCTACCCAAGCATACAGCCTCCTCTTCCACCCCGACCCCAGCCCCCACGTCCTCGTCCCGCCAGGCTCCCTCGTCCTCACCGCCGTCCTACAGCAAGCACCATGCGATCTTGGAGAACAGGCCCGGCCCCAGGACGTTGAACGGCTATGAAAGAGGGTCCAGGGTGACTTACGGGAACAGCGGAGGAGCCAGGCAGTCCCACGCGTATGGCAGCGGCTGCCCCAACAACAACGTGGAACCCAGGGACCGAAGCCAGTCCAGGCAGGAGGCCGAGAGCCAAAGCCAAATTGACACCCACTCTTTCGGGGAGTCGCTGACCTCAGACAGCGGGTAAGATGTAGACCGTGCTAATGTGCTGCTGTCTGACCAACTTTTTCATCAAGCATCCTGATTATGGTTGTACTCACCCTGTTATTGATTAACGACAACCATTCATTCGGTTCCTCCATGGAATAGATCGATGAAATTAATTGGCTCATCAAGATGTTTTTGCATCAGGATTTTAAATGAAACCGCTGCGTATATTCTCTCCCTCCCGCCGTCTCTGTCCCCTTTCTCTCATTTGATCTCTGTTCTCCTTCCTGCAACTCTTCCCAATCAAGTCTTGGGCTGGGGAGGAGGGATAATATGTGCTGGAGTCTTAATCTGCCACATGGGACATTGGAGTTATAATCAAAACGGCTTCTGGGCAAACCTTTTTTCTCCCTGTTTGAGCATTCCCAGTTCTCCACACAGGTTGCTGGTCTATCAGAATCTATCAGAACCTTCTTCCTAATCCATCCACACATGACTGTCTTCCCCTGTTACACAAGCAATACAGCTTATTATATACTGCATGCCCCATCAATAATACAGGATTTATATAGGGTTGATTTAATTATGCATATGGAGGCTAGGCTATATTTAGCTTCGTCTGGGGTTATGCAATTGAAACCCTCTTGGGGAGGGACTGCTGGAACGTATGATAGTTCCACAGATATCGCCTGGCTGCAGCCATTCCTTTTTTTTTCATGAAAACATTGTTGTTTAGTTTGCCAATTTGCACCAGTTCTGAGGGATAGTGTGCTGTAACTGAGACAAAGTCAATACAGCTGTTTCCATGTCCACACAATTAGACGGGCCTGTCGGATCTTTTTTTCCTTTTTCCTTACATTTTGTTTGGCTGACTTTCTTCTTTTTTTTTTTTCCTAATCCAATTTCGCTACCAGCCAGTGACAGAGCATCTGAAAATAGTCAAATGACCTTGAATAATGTCGGTGGGTGTGCTAGTGTTTTTTGCATTTTCTGGTTTGTGTTTTTTGAGAGGACTAATCCGCATATTCATGTCACTGCTCTGCCAGTGGTATCGCAGCATTCTGCTGGGAATGTGGGAATTGCTAAGACATATGTTCAGCGCTCTCAGTCTGTTGTTTGTTCATCCTTCTTTTTTCCCCTCGTCCAAATCCATTTTCCCTGGCAGCTTTGGTTCAGATAAGGAACAGGCCTATCTCGGCGTTCCCATTAGGCGGTGCTACTTAGACCCAATTAGACTAATGATGGTAACTCATCTTACATGAGATGCCCTCAAATTTAGCAGATTGGCATGGATGCCCCTCCTTCCTCCAGCAAACATCTCTGGCCAATGATGATCATGGATTGAAATGTCAAGGACACTCAGTGGCCTCGGCCTTCGGGGGGTGTACACATGTGCATGCGTCTTGTTTACGTTGTCAGTCAGTCAGTCACTCCACAAATAGCCCAAATAAGGCCGTATGAGGAGATCGCTGTCTTGTTGTAGCCCGTCACATCTGCCATTTAACATTCTCCTCAACATTAAATATAAACACTCGGTCAGACGGATCACTGGTGTCATGAAATGCTGATCATTTTCTCATATAAGGAGCTGTTATGGTCCAAATTGTCTCATGACTACAAGCCACAGTGTGCGATTGTGTAATGGATTTATGATGACCAATTGAATATCAGCATTTCCAGACATCGCCACTAATGGTCATCTGTCTCCATCTAGTGGGAGACGGATTCAGGTTTTATTAATCTTTCCATGTTTTGAATATTTGATTGTTTTAATATTAGGGGGCTCACAGCTTCGCTCACAGCTCACAGCTTCGCCCCGACTCTGGACTGTGTGTAGCTCATCATGCCAGGCCGGTCACTTTTCAAATTGGCTGAGCTTATATACGATTTCTCATTTTGGACGGTTACAAAAAAATGTTGGATGCATTCCAGCGTCAGAGTGTGGATGAAGCTTCAGACCTTGTTCAGCCACCAAGCACCTTTCCTGAGACACACTGATGGTTTTACTTGGGTATGTTTCCTCTCAGGTTCTGTGACGGCACCAGAGGTCAGCAGTCACAGCCGAAGGACGTGTCCTTCTGGAGAAGAAGAGGCCAGGACTTCACAGTGCTTCTGGACTACGCTGACTTCAGAGAGTCACATGACGGAGGACAGGGGGGGTACAGCAGGCCAGAGGTGTCTCAACAAGCAAGAGGCCAAGAGGTGTCTGCAGAGGATCGTCAGAGGGCAGCCCAGGAGAGGCAGCGCTGGGCGGCTCAGGCCCAGGCCCAGGCTCAGGCTCAGGCAAAGGTTCAGGCACAGGCTCAGGCTCTGGTCCGATCAAGAGAGAGGGAGGCGGCTCTGAATCACTGGAGGATGGCTTCTGAGAGGAAGTGCCAGAGCCTGGGGACAGATGAGTGGCATCCAGCGGTGAGCTTTGGACGCCATGTGTCCCAGAGTGAGGGTGAACGCTGGGCACAGGAGCAGCAGCGGCTCCACGCCAGGACACCAGACGGTATGATCGTCCACCCCAGGACCAGAGCAAAGTCCCAGTCCCTGCCCAGGATGTTGCAGCCTGAGATTCTGCAATATGTAGACATAGCCTCGTCTGGTCAGGAACTGTACAGGCGGGTCAACGGCCAGCCACTGTCACACCACGACCTTTACAGGGCACCGCGTTGGCCGGAGAATGGCAGGCCGGCTAGCGCCAACCAGCTCTCAATGACACCAAAGCCCCGCTTCACCCGACCACCTAGACCCCCATCCTATGAGATGCACCAGCAGATCAGGGGAAGCTGTGAGGTGTTGTCTGGGAGAGACTCAGTTATTCCCCAGGCCAGGGACAGAACACCACTTCCCATATTAAGGACAGAAGACACCCAACTGGACTATTTTGCACAGGACTCTGGACCTCCAGGATACATCCCTCCCCCGTCATACAAGAGGGCTCCTATGATGGTGGGGGGGCGTAGGGGATATGGGGAAATTGCTGTTGACTACAGGTAAGTGTGTATTTTTTATTGGTGCATCAGTAACAATATAGTTATGAACACGTTTGCATAGCTGACTTGCAGCGTATAGAAATCCAAATATAATAACTACATATTTGAACGAAAACAAATAGCAGGGATTATACATCATATTTATTGTAATCATGTGTGCCTGTCTAAAGTTGTGTGTTGTTTTCCTTGCAGATACAGAGGGGATGTGTACCAGCAGATACAGGTGGCTCCGGATGGATCTCATTGGTTCACCCGACATCCAGCTGGCTCTTGGCCTGAGCACCAGAGGGAGAGGAGCATGTCCAACCAGAAGCATCTTTATCCTGTATATACTACCCAGGAGCACCCTGGTGGAGGGGTACAATATATCCCCTTCGATGACCCCCGCATCCGGCACATTTCCTCAGCCCTGGGGGGCAATTCCCTGACGGACGCCGACAAGATCCGCCACATTCGCAATGAGCTTCCGAGTGTCTCCGTGTCGGAGCATGCGTCCGACGACAGTGCCTTTCTGCCCCCACCATTGGGGCCTTTCATTGCTGCCAAACTGGCCAATGAAGCTAACCAGACGTCTCCGAGCGACTACGACAATGACAATAACAGGTGGCACAGCAATTTGCACAAAGAGACTGTCGATAACTTCCCAGCAACTGACCAAAACTGCAACAACAGATATTCCAAAAACCAACGTCCTCCTCCGTCACCCTCTTCAGCCTTCCAGGCTCCATCATCAAGAACTGCATCGCGCCAGGGGTCCAGCTCAGATCAGGTATTTGCAGAAACCATCACTCAAGTGAAGAAGATTGTCCCTGAATCAGGGTCGGAGAACAACCGGAATGCAAAGAGAAGAGTGAGTGAGACCATCTTCTGCCTTGTGTCTGTCCCTGTTCACACACCAACTAACCTTAACAAAGATTCAGCGGCGGATCAGAACAACAATGAGACGATACCGAGCTTGACCGTCACTAACACCGACACTTTTGCTGTGGGGCTCAAAGAAACCCATAACTTGCGCAGCAAATCAGTGAATGAGATGCCCATCAGACCCCACTACTCTCATTTCCACACCAGCAGCACATCCTCCATGAGGAATTACAAGAGAGCTCCTCTAAGGAAGGAGATTATAGATGCCTGGGCACTTCAGGCCAGCGAAGACAAAGAGTTGTGCTATGCTGGGTCCTGGCCTGGAAACCAATACCGTAACCAGGAAACCCAGACCGGCTCACCTTTGACTGTGGTGAAAAGTCCAGAACCCCAAAGTCCTCCTGGGACACAAGAGCCTGTTCAGTCTGCTTCAGACACGACCACGGACAGCGGTGTGGGGACAGACAATAGCTCCTCTTATGGCTTCCCCATGGCTGGCCAGAAAAACCTTCATCCCTCCAGCAACAGCGCCTTCTCTCGTCTCAGCATCAGCCCAACACAGCTATCCTCACTGCAACCCTCACAACAGGATCCATCCTCCCCATCCAAGGACCAGGATCATGAAGACCAGCACGCATCTTCTCCCAGGAAGAGCAACTCTAGTCCCCTGGAGACTGCAGAGCAAGTGGCCTTTGGTCAGTTTCTCTTGAAGCCAGTAAACCGACGACAGTGTGACGCCATTGGTGAGCTGGAGAGCATCAATAAGGAGATGGAAGACACGATCAGCAAGAGACCTGATCCAGGCAAGTGTGTGGATGATTTAGACGGGGTGAATATGAAATTAGGCCGGTTTAGAACGGGAGCACATTTCTCGAGTCCTGACCCAGGCAGGGAAGCAATCAGTCTCCCACCCATACACATAGAAAAACCCAACATCAAAGTCAGATCAAAATCCCTCACTTCCACCAGCGATCGAGACTCTCTGGTCATGAGAAGTGCTTTCTCCAGGCCACAGACCAACAACATACCATCAACCAATGAGGTATGCTTCATCCCGAGTCCGAGACACAATTGCCTGTCCTCTCTGCCCACACACAGCGAGTCCAACCACGTCTATAGACAGGACATCCCAGTCCCTCAGGAGTCCCTGCTGAGGGACGTGGGACTAACTGTTTACACAGAGACACCTGGAGGCCCCGGGGAGCCGATGCAGCGCTCCCTCTCAGTCCCATCTCCTCTCGATCACAGGGATCTCTGTCAGTCAGTGCAGCCTTCATGGGAGAGGGGGACAGCAATCGTTAAAAATAGTGGCGTCCCAGAGCACAATTCAACTCCAGAGCTTCAAGCGGAGGTGGACGATGAGAGGAAGGCTCACTCAGAGAGTATACCAGAATTCAGGGGTGAGGTGAATCTGATCATCTGTCGAACCAGGAGTGAAAGCAGCAGATCACCTAAGAGGGAAGGTTCCCCACATGTCAGGTTGACCAAGGAAGTTTCCTTTGTGATAGAGGATGTTCGTGGCGATGCGAGATACAGCAGCTCCGAGCCGTTGACCTATAAGAACGAGTCAACAATAGCAGATAGACACCTGGAGGATTTGCTGAAACAAGAAAAAGTCAACGCTTTACCTTCAGAGGACCTCAGTAACCTGTATGAGGTCAAGTGTGCGAAGGGAATCCCTGAGAATGAGTCCATCGAGCAGAGAGCTGCCAGAATCCTGGGCATCGCGGTTCCAGTGGAGGCCTTGGGGGTGTCTGATAAACCATCCGAGGACGACCAGGATGGTGCAGACACCAGCGTAGCTGAGGAGCAGCAAAGTCAGGTCGAAGAGACACAGAATGTGATCGGAGAGGATGAGCAAGTCGAAGAGGAATCCCCGGTAGTCCAGGGAGCAGAGACAGAGGAGGTCGAGATGACAGGATCAGGAGTGAACCACGAAGAAGATGACAGACAAAAGCACAGCAGCAACCACAGTGATGGTGAAGACAAAAATACCGACATCCAGTCATCAGTGGCACTGGACCTGCACGAGTTCCCACCCAGCAAGCTTCCTCTGTCCCTGCCCAGCACCCCTGATGAGACGCTCGCACGGAGCATGTTGAGTGGAGACAAGAAGGGGCGTGGTGGAGCATGCAAGCTAATCGAATCTCTGCAAGATAAGCTGAGCTCGTCTGCTTCCTCATCTACTGCATCGCTGAGCAGGTCAACCACAGACAGAATGGCCCGCCTCAAAGAGCTGGACTCGGTGTCCCGGATAAGACGCCTCAGCCTCAAAGGTTCCGAGTGTGGGAGAGAAGTTGATGCTGAGGAGAGAGATGAAGCCAGAGAGGAGACCAGGGTTCTGGAGGAGAGCAGGGTTCTGGAGGAGAGCAGGGTTCTGGAGGAGACAAAAGGAGAAGTTCAAGAGGAACAAGTCACTGAAGAGAGCACGAATGTAGAGGATGAAGAGAAAAAGGAGGAGAGCCCGAGTGAACACGAGGAGGCACATGAAGCACACAGCAAGACGGCAGAAGAATATAACCTTGAAGAAGAGAATGAGGAGGTATGCGAGGGAGCTCGAGAGGAAGAGGCAGAAGAGATTAACGATGTGATTGTACTAGAAGCAAAAGAAGAAGGAAGTAGAGGAGAAGAGGCAGAGCCGGAAATTATAGACAACACAGAAAAGTCTTCGGAGAAAATGCGAGCTGGAGAGAATGCAGCAGAAATCAGCAGAGCTGAGTTGACACAAGACACTGAGGGAGAGACGCTGCCCAAAGCAAAGCAGCGCACTCGGCTGCAGAAGCCTCCTCTGCTTCCTAAACCACGCAGCGTTCCCAAGAGGGAAATCACCCTGCCGCCCAGCTGCAGCACTGACACCTGTGGCCCCTCACACATGGAGGATGAGGAGCTGCTCTCTGTCTCTGGTGGGTGTGAAGGTATTAAGAGATTAAGCATTTGATACTCTTACCGCTCTATAGCAACTTATATTACTGTTGACTGTGATTCTGTGGTAACTTATCAATTAGGAAAGATGACGAGATTTGAAAGAAAGTGTGCAGTAAGTGCAGAGCTGGATTCAGGACCCGTCCCCCAGTCGGGTCCCACCTGAGCCGATCACCCAGGATGCATCGAGGGCGCTCTGAGATCCAATCGCTCTGATCTCATTTGAGGTTACCTGAGCTGAATACTTACACATTATTTTATCAGTGTGAACACGGCGCCTGAAAACAGCCGAGGACATCAAACATCTTGGGTGATTTGGTTTGCTTGGAACACGTCATGGAATATAGAGTCTGTGGTGTTTAGATTTCTTCTTGTACTTGGAGTATTTACATATTTAAGCGCATACACATCATGGAGGTTTGACCTGATCACCAGTGGTGCATCTCCATGCCGGACGTGAACTCGTGTACTTGGAGCTGCACCTGTTTGCAGAGTAAAACATCAGCTCGCAGAATGACTTGCATGTCTTTGTGTTTACAGATGAAACAGATAACGTGTAAATCAGTGTGATTGTGACTTTGGACAGAGCCCGGCGAGCAGTTTCCCTCCGCCTCTCGTCTTTCTGCTGAGCTAAACTAAACCTCCTCACAGATTCAGCTCTGCACACGCTGCACAGAAATGACATGAATATGAATCATCTCTCAATCTGTGAAGGGAAGCAAAGGCCTTTCCTAGTTTATTGAACTATTCCTTTGTGTTTGCACACCTGCACACAGCCAGTAGTCGTCTGACTTGTTTTCCGTTGTGTCGTCTCATCTCTTCTCTCCTCCTCTCTCATCAGACTCGTACGACCCCAGTCGGGTGGAGCGAGTGTGACCTCGGACGCTGCCTTCACCACTGTGGGAATCTGTCTTTCTCCAGTTAACAGCTATTCTCCAACAACAAAAGCTCTCATCTCAGCCCAAAGCTTAGTCAGCTGTGACCCCTCCAATATTGTTACACATTACTCCTCACGAAACTGACTGTCCTGGTGCTGCGAGAGCATTTTTACAGCCAAATAAAGGTACAGCGGTGCCAATTCTCCGGGCCTCTTCATCCGCGTCACCCTCCTCCTTCCGTGGCTTCCACCTCTCAAAAGTTCATTTGCTCAAGCGAGCGGGCCGGCTCCTTTTTAACGTTTCCTTTGTGTTGCTTTTGGAAAGATGCATGTCATTATTTCCATCTGCACTCGGGCTCCGCGCTGAGCTCCGGTGTTGATTTATGAATGTAAAAGTGCTTCTGCTCTTCAAACAAAAGAAATGTAACAGGACAAAAACAACAGGAGGCAACAGTATTGCATTACAATCAGTATTAACCTACACCAAATGTACATAATAAGAAGTATAAGATTTTATTAAGAGTATACAAATCAATTTAAGACATTTAATTGCTGAAGAAATGTATATTTTCTTATGTATGTTTAAGAAAAGACTAGATTTTTTAAAGTGTAGTGTTTGGGTGTCTCACTAATAATGAAAGCCCCTGCTCTTTATTCTTATACTTGTGTGATATAGAATGTATTCAGAGAGCCTGGATGGCGATGAGAAACACTGTGGTCGTTGAATAGCTTCACTCAAGAGCAATATCGTTGTCGTACCCGGGGTGTTTGGGATATGATGTGTGTGTCGTGTGTCTCCATTTCAAGGAGGTGATCTCGTTTAAATGTCTACTTTAAAGCTCTACCTTTTGGTACAAGTGTTAGATTTGCAACGCGGAGATTATTGGCTTAATGTTACAGCGAGCACCTGATAATCTCTTCAAGTGCTCAGAGATTACACCCGGTGGGCCTCCTGTTGCAGCCTCCCTCCTCGGCGGTGCCGTCAGTCTCAGCAATAGCAATTGCTGCGCGTATCAGAAGTGTCTGGTTTATTTTTGTTAATCCTTAAACTATTCAATAAGAAAGTCTATATTTTGTGGCATTAACAGAAGTCTCTATTGAACCGTGGAGTGTTCGTTGTTCACATCTTGGTTTATCTGTGTGATTCCTGCAGGACATGATAGATGTCTCTGTATTGAAAGGTGTCTAGCACACATGGTTATGTGGAGAAGTTAATGTGTGTGAAACACATCCAGTATTCTAATTTAACTCCTTTAAACTGCACATCAATAATGCTTTTTTACTTAAATGAAGAAAAAAAAAAAACATTCAGAGTATTTGCAATAAAAATGAATATTAAGCTAAAGATGCTTAATATTGATGCTGTACAGAACATTGCTGTTGGATTACTAGTCACAGTATCTGTTCAATAATGTAACGTTGACATATCACTGCTTAGTAAGTTGTGGGCATAACTGGCAATTGGTTTACACTCACTTTCCTTATGGGGTAGCAATACAAGAAGTTTAAACCATACCAAACGGAACTTTATGCTATGCATGGACATCAACATTCACTGGGTTTAATTCCAAAATTCAAAGCTAAAACTGCAACTTCTGGTTTCGCTTGTTCGACCCCGTCACTTGCCAGACGTTTGCTGTTGTCTGTAGGCTCTCTTTGATCCGGTTGTAGCTGATGTTGAGTCTGTCGGTCAGGTCTTAGACTGGAGTTCACCAGTGGAAGCTCAATGCGAGGTTTGTCTTTGTCCTGTTATTGACCCAGTGCCCGTACCTCTGTGTTCCAGGTAACGTGTTATCTGGCCATTCTCGTAGGTCTTTTGTACTGCAAGTTCTTTGTAACATATCGACTATTGATGCACATCTTGCTTTGATATCTTCTATTTTCATACGGATGTATGTACAGCTTCTTTTGTATGGGCGGCATCTTTTCTTTTTGTTTTTTTTTTGTGTGCATGAAATGCGTAAGGAGTCACAGAGAGAAGGTGTATTTGCATATACTTGCATTTGGTACTATATAGTCTATCCAATAAACAACTGTTATATTTCATATAATGTATATTTTATTTTCAAAAGTTATGCTACATATTTAAAACAGAACAAGGTATTTTTAGATTATTGTGAAAAGGGAACTAATTTTGAAGGCACAATATTTGTCTATATTTGAAATGATCATTGAGAATGATCATGAGTAGAGACAGGTGTGTGCTATTGTACAGTACTGCAGGCTATTCATTAATAAAAGTCTTTGCATGAAACACTTTGCATTCTTATTTGGTTCTTTCATGATATTACACAGGACGTAATGCTGATGATGCTGGACTTATATACAATATGCAGCTAATAATAAGCTTTTGTTTTGGGGCAGATGATAAAGTTTTATAAGAAGTTTGCTGCATCTATTTATGGAAAATGTGATTTAACAGACGTGACCCAACACACATGTGCTCTCCTTATAGTACAGTAACTTGGAGGTTGGACGGGGCGTTAATGCAAGGAGGAACTGACTGATCTCTCACATAATAACTCACATTTATTGTGTTTTATTAGGAAGGAGGATGAATGAAACCATCTGTGACTAGTTTATAAAATAAATAATAGATTTTCCTATTACAGATCCATCCAGAAGAGTTAACTTACATCGAAACATCATTAAAAAATAACAGCTGAATGTTTTGGCAATTACTAGTATTTGATACATTGTCTGATCAGAAGGATGGTTTCTGTTTCCAGTCATATTAGACATGAAATACTCTGAATATCTGGTTTCTGTCTGACATCTTTGTTCCACAGTTAGAATTCAAATCCCTCCTTAACACCCTCCATGAAAATCCAAAATCTGTGACTATCATGTCCACAATCTGTGCAGATTCTGGGGCTCCACCTGCACAGGAAGCAGAGGGTTGAAGAAGAGGGAAGATATTCTCCAGAACCTTCATCATGGTGGTTTTGTTGTCCCCTATATTATCATAGCAGGATGTTTAATTGATTTGTTGCTGAGCTGAGTCTGGTCTACAGGTTTCACCACGTTGAGAACAATTCCAGACAGAATAAGACTGACATCTGCTGGAGGAAGAAAGTACTTTTATCTTCTTGTATTCGTGGCTCTTGTGATGGCAAACATATGATTGCATTCGAAGAGGAACAAAGGGCTATGCTCCTGTAAACTCTTCTTCGCATGTATCCTATTATCTTACCTTGCAGTAGGTCTATATTGTTAGCAGGAAACATAACTCTTGTCTGTACATCATCATTGACCAAATTAAATATGATTAACTGCTGTCACTGGAAAATTAAATCCTATTTAACTCATTCCCCGCCTCAAAAAGGCTTTTTAGCGTCGTTTTACATCGACTACACTTTGGGACTGATAACAATCCACTGCGTGCATCCAGACACGTGTCGCTGGGCTGCAGCACTTTACTGAACCCCAGAGCTCGACATTAAACTTGAACAGGACAGACAAACACTGCCCATCCTGGTGATTTCTTTGTGCTGTGCAGACAGAGTTGACACAACAAATCCGCGGCAGTAAGATGAAACAGAGACGTGACTTTCTCAGGGAGAAATAGATGGAAGGTGAGACGAATGCGCATGCGTGAGTCGTGGAATCAGCCAGTTCAAATGACTTATATTTGGGGAGAAAAGTGATGCGATGGCCGGGAATCGAACCCGGGTCAACTGCTTGGAAGGCAGCTATGCTCACCACTATACCACCATCGCGATATGCACTAAAAAGAATTAGACAAATTGTAGAAAAATCCAGAGGGTTTATATTAATTAATTTATCATCTGAGAGACAAGCCCAGCAAAGATTAATACTACGCTGGCCTCTATCAAGCTGTTTCTGTCTTATCAGCCTGTTCTCCTTGGCGACCTGCCTGTCGCTGATGGATCAGACGTGTTGCAGCTTCATACCAACGCAAATCTCATCAAAGCAGCAAAGAGCCTGGACATTGAGATATCACACGTCCTGTTGTTTCTATGATGGAAGCTGGCTGCTGCTGCTTTCTTCTTAATTGTCCATCCTCTTCATCCCCTGTATCTATCCTATATCACACTTTACTGCGTCTTTATTAAACCTGAATAGGACGGACAGCAGTGTAGATGTGATGGCGACTGTCCACCGGTTCATCAGCTCAGTTATTCCCCACCCTGGTGTCACCCTGGTGATAGTTGTGCCATCTAACTCCATGCTGCAGACACAGTTTCTCAGGTCGGCCTTTAAAACCACTATAAGTAGTGTCTATATGCTTAAAGAAAGTTGCTCAATGAATAATTCATTCATAGTTCACTGCCTTTTACAAATCACTCAAAACAAGCCGTGAACATTAATGTATCATAAATGATAGAAACCAAAACACAATATAAGTGACATATAAACAAAATACTTTTTTAAAGACTATCCTTCAGAGTTGGCGATCCTCTGCTCTAACATCACATTTACAACTAGATCAAAGGATTAAAATGCAGCTTTCACTTTGAGGCTGCAGTCAAGCCCTTAATTATTCATGTAATTGTGTATTAATGTCTTCATGCACACGCAACACGGATACGCAACTTAAAGCATTTTCCAAAATATGTCCCATTGCAGTTTTTGTCCTATATTCCTTTTATTCACAATCATACTTATTCTACATCACCCCTTCACAATAATGAAATCCATACTTTGTCATAATTTTATATTAAATTCCCTGCTTTAATGTATGCAAGTGTATTGATGGATATCTGAGGACTTTTACAACCAAACACAATTAACAGCATATTGATATTCTTGAACTGACCTTTAGAAATCTGAATTATAAACTCTGTTTATTAGCTGCTTTTCATGAGGAATAAATAAATATGCAAATTAATATATGACACTGTACAATCAAAGTTACCATTATCAAGATTAGAAAACAGTATATGTCTCATCCTGAATCAAATCAGACCTCTGAATGACTATCAAATGTCTATTTCACATGGATACATTTATTTATATACTTCCAATTACTATGTTTAATGGATCTGCACCTAAATATAATCTGTTTTTCTTGGCTAATGCTGCACCCCTCCAATAAATTCAAATTATAATCCTGATTTGATATTGAGGGCCGGAGCACAGCAGTGTTAGGGCCTGTTGGATTTATAGGAATTATTGTTCTCTGAAATCAATCTCCTTTTAACACACGTCTTCCTGACTGAACTTGCGCTAGAGCTTCATTTCACTTGTTTCATTCAACAGTCGTTCAGTTTGACAGCTTCATGAAGGACAATCATGAACTCTTTATTCAACATGTGAGGAGACTTATTGTTACAGGTTGAATATAAATGTCATTTTTAATAATCAATGAATCAGAAGTTTCAAACTCCACCAGATCCCATGTAAAGAAAAGAAGAGCTGATGTATGTTATGTTGCATGAATCTGCCCCCAAATGTAAAGAATCCTCCAACAAGTCAGGTGACAATCAGAATCCTGCTGACCAACTCAATCAAACACATGTGAACCACTAAAGACACCAGAGAACAACATCATGTGAACACTGTTTGTCTGATATCTTGTTTAACAAGTGATGTTCAGTTGACTTTAATAAACTCAGCTGATGAACAAGACCCACCCAGAGTCCAGCATACAGAGGCTGAGTGAATGTGGTCTGGACTCTGTGGAGGAGAGTCGTGGTTTCAGAGACGCTGTTGGAGGACAGAAGACCTGCACTGTGATCCAGGTACACTCCGACTCTGGAGGACCGAGGACCTGAGACAGGAGATGAGACGTTGTTGTACTTAAATACATAACTTCTTTCATCCCAGTATAAAGACCAAGATTTGTCATTGTGTCCAAACAGACATTCAGTGCCGCTTCCTGCTCTGCTGATATTCTTGTATGTGACTGCTACATTAACTCCTCTCCCTCTCCACTCCACCTCCCAGTAACAACGTCCAGTCAGACTCTCTCCACTCAGGACCTGAATGTGATCAATGAATCTGTCTGGGTGATCAGAATAAGACTGTTGTTGATACATAAATGTTACTTTCCTGTTCCCCTCAGATAATAACAGCTGTCTATGTGCTGTGTTTGGATCCAGTGTGAGTTGACGTGAATATTTTAAGAGTTCAGC
>CAAKHC010006814.1:6039-18755 GCA_901007825.1 Macroramphosus scolopax
ATTGTTCGGGCGACTAGTATGTTAACAGTTTGTCCCTTGCAGTTTGTCCTCAACTCAAATAAGTACAAAACTGAATTAGATAAAGACATGAAGGCAAAATTAAAAGACAATCAGACGTATAGACGGACAGAGTGGCTGATCTTTCTATAAAGCCATGTCATTAACTCATCCACTGAGCTACTAACTTGACACAGTAACTTTCTGGACGCCAGCCAAGGAGTAAGGACAGGGCCCCGAAGCAGGTCAAGTTAATCACCAACTGTGGCTTCTCTGCCCCGTTGTGAAATGCTTGCATGAGCATGCACACAGGCCATGCAGAGGCTGTCCA
Organism: Macroramphosus scolopax; assembly: GCA_901007825.1. Classification (NCBI taxonomy): domain Eukaryota; kingdom Metazoa; phylum Chordata; class Actinopteri; order Syngnathiformes; family Centriscidae; genus Macroramphosus; species Macroramphosus scolopax. The sequence goes on from CAAKHC010006814.1 coordinate 6,368, forward strand.
GGGAGAAAGGGTGGGTTTATGGTCGAAGTAGCTTATCTCAGCTATTGATCCGAAGGTATAAAATGCCGGCGATGGCTGCGTCTCAGTGTGGACATGCTGCTTCAGCGTTGAGCCTCCAAGCAACCTCTCTCACCTTCTCCATTCCGTATACCATCCACGCTTCCTCTTCATTCAACCATGGGAGTTGCCTACAGTGTCGGAGAGTAAGTGGAGACAACTGGGATTATGGTTGGGATTAGTTTTGAATATGCTGGACTTTACTTTGGTTTACTTGTTTCCACCACATTAAGCAGGGAAACGTTAGAATTGTATAGAATACGTAATTACCACAAGGTAACGAATCTTTTCTTATACATTTTAATTCAATTCAGAACGAGTGCAGTTGAAATAAATAGTTTTCATATTCACATAATATCTGCTAAGGAAGCAAATACACCAAATTAGTTTTGTCATTACATGATAGAAAGAGATTGTTGCAGTGCTGATTCATGTCTGAAGGCAGCTTGTGCATGTGTGTGCAAGAGGGGAAGGGGGGGGGGGGTGTCTGGAATAAGTTAAACTGACCTACATTCTAAGTAGACTTTCACTCTAAATTGCTGTACTATTATTTAAATAGTCAATAGACTTCCTAACTTGAGAAATCGTGGAAAAAAAGAGATGAGATCTACCTCAAATATTTCAGAATAGGTGTGCCTTCGGCCAAGCATGATTAATGCTGAAAACATTCACACTGTCAGGGACAACATATACCCAGGCAAGCCTCAGCGGATGCTGCATGTAGATTCACATTTGTTTTTTTACTCTCACTTGAAATGCAGGTTAGGGAAAACATTCATGTACACTTTCAAACTGTGCAGACAGTAAATGTCAAAGATTTTATTCACTGGAGAGACGATGTGAAGTGATTATTTTTTTAGTTGAATTATTTTCATGTCATGATGACATTATGTCAGTGTAATACAAGCACAGCATGCTCTGCTCTTCACGTGTACATTTAGCTTGAACTAATAAAGAAGTTAACTCTGTTTTAGGAACAATATGATTCATATTTGTAAAAATAAATTATGTTGTCCTTCTATCTTTACAGGGTTGAACACCTCTCCACCTTCTTTGTGCAGTGGTCACCAAATATTTACAGTAAAGACAACAAGAAGCCCCGGCAATCTCAAAGCTATCTCATCAAGGAGCAACATCAGAAGCACTACTTGGTCGTGAAGAAGAACAACTTGGCTGCGATCAACAAACTACTCATCAACCCTGTCGACCCATCAGCAGAAGACTGGCCGGTAAGGGTTGGGCAACACAAAGATTTGATTACAGAGTAAATAAAAGCCATTTCACTGCTGGTTAACATTAGTTGAGTAGAATGGGCACTAGAGAGTTAATACTTTTGAGTGCTGAAAAACAAAACATTGTTCTGAATTACAGTAACTGAGGCACCAACGGCACTGGCACTTATCCCAGACCTTGTGGGAAGTGGGAACAGAGAATTTCCCATTTTCTCTTTATATGGGCTTCCTTTCCATGACTGCACCCCGCATGTTAGAAGTGTGCAACACCTTCCGGTTTGCCGAGAAAAGAAACTGTACTGTGTCGCTGAGCTAACCAATGAGATCCTCCTCTTTCATTGTTTCCAACCAATGATGTTTCAACTGAGAAAGTGAAAGTGATCTAGAGGGTACAAAAGTTGTGGATGCTGCATGGTTCAGGTTACCAAAATGTGGAACTACAAAGTGCAGAACATGAAAGGGAGATCAGGAGCTATGCAACTGTTGCCAGAAAATATCAAGGTTTATTATTTTGCAAGGGACCACGTGGAGCCTTATGTTGAGGTAGGACACGTATGAAATAATGTTAAGGGTTTGTGGTTTAAAAGACAAAAGATACTTTAAGTTTGAGAGGTAAAACTGCTTTATCCATCCATTTTTTCTGGCTGGCTTGTCATCCAGCAATCCTGTTATGAATTTAATTGTGATTGTATGTTGCACTTCTCTGCATCTTGTGACTTACTGGTATAATACCATGACTACTCTCCAGATTCTAGAGAGTGCACGGTCTCTAACTGTGACTCTAACCCACCAGCTCCTGGGTTACCTGAAAGGGAAAAAATGTCGTATGTGATAATATCTGCTTTCCATCTGACTCGATGCACTTTGTGCTGTATTCCAGATTATCACAGTGAAGGACTCCAAACGCAGGCTGAGTCTCAGTAGCTCGGAGGAGTCTGAATCAGAGGAGCCGCAGTACCAGGAGGGAATTGTTCTCCCTGTCCTGAGTGACTACAGCGAGCTGCTGGATGACCACCACCTGGAGAGTGTAAGTAATACCATGCAACATTTCAAATTAGTTTAAGTGGACAATTTGACTCTCATCACAGCCATTAACAGTTCAGTTATGATGACACCAAGTGATTAACAACACTATTCCTGCAGCTTGCTTCTCACATACCTGCAAGGACACAAGGCTATCCATGGCAACTGGTCTACAGCACTGCCATCCATGGGACCAGCCTGAAGACACTGTATGGAAATATGGCTGGTCTGGATAGTCCAGTGCTGCTGGTTATTAAAGACATGCACAAAAAGGTTTGTATCTTGCTTACGCAATTCATGTCATTCAAATACGGAAAATATCTAAACTGGGTTAGTGAATACTGCGACCTTTCATGACCTGGTGTCTTGTGCTCTTCAGGTGTTTGGAGCTTTTTCGTCTGACCCATTCAGAGTCAGTAAACACTGCTATGGCACAGGAGAAACCTTCCTGTTCAGCTTCAACCCAGACTTTCAGGTAGGTTTTGTATTTTCTTTGGCATGTTGTTTTCCCATTTAGTTTCCGACTATTAAAGAGATGAACAATGAAAACGATAAAAAAAAAGAAGTTAATTACAAAACAGATTAAATTGATCTCACTATGTAACATAAACAGAAATGTACATATTTTAGAGGTTTGTTCATGTGTGCAAGTCCCTTATGTCTTTCATTCTGCCATTTATCCAGGCATTCAGGTGGAGCGGGGAGAACTCTTACTTTGTGAGCGGCAACATGGAATCGCTGCATATTGGAGGTGGAGGGTAAGTTACATAATGTCTCCTATAGAATATAGACATGCTCACCAAAGGGTACATTTATATATGACAGTGGCATAGTAAAGAAAGAAATAATCTGAAAGTGCTTTTCTTTCTTCTATAGGGGAGAATTTGGTCTGTGGCTGGATTCTGATCTATATCATGGTTCCAGCTTTTCCTGTCCCACCTTCCGTAATGCGCCTCTCTCTACGCAGAAGGACTTCATTGTGCAAGACCTCGAGGTCTGGACAGTGAGGAACTGAGGGAGAACATTTGAAAAGAGACAAAGTAGATCCCTGTCTGGAGTAAGACAACACGTGGTGCAGGTGGTCGGGCCGGCGCTGCTGTAGGTAACCTGGCAGAGCTGCAGCGATCATCTGTATAGGGAGCTCAAATAAGCCCAATTATGAAGGCTGCTCTTCAGGTCCTCAGGCTGATCTTTTTGTAAATGCTGGTTTGATATGTGACCTATTTCTACTTAAAGAAGAGTTGGCAGATGTAATCCTGTGTTTCAGGGTCGTGCTGCCTTAAACTACCGGCTAATCATTTGCAGCCCCGTGCAAAGTCTATCACTTTCAGCCCCGTGCAAAGTCCAGTGCCCAGTGCTAAATGTATGCCCTGCTTGCCCTCTGTGGTTGCGGAGAGGATTGTAATACAAAGGTCATAGTAACAATGTTGGATAAAAAGTTTGTAAAAACTGCATGCACATTGAGTATAAAAAGGAAATGTTAATTATTTTTATGTTCAAGAACGTGCATTTCTGTGAAATCCAAAATTGTGTTTACAGTTACTGGGCAAACCGACCCAATGTTTATTTGGCACTTGAAGGCCAAAAAACATTTAAGACAAAAATGTTTCTAATTTATGGTTAAAACACTGTATCATGAGAGGACCCACTGATTACTGGAATTGTATTTTTGAGTCTATCATATAAGATATGCGGTTTTAAAACTCATGGGACAAGATGTGCAGGTGAAAACTGAAGATCCTCTTTTACTTGCACTTGCACTATGAACGTGTTATCTGAGATCTGTGCTGTTTAAACAGAGGAACTTCAACTGGCATTCCTGTTTGTTGAAAGTAAAAACCTGCCTTCCTGTTTTTATCTGACCCCTATTGAGAGGATGACTTTACTGTACCTTTCCAAGGATGGAAAGATTTGTGAAACATTTGAGAACGTTGTGATCGCTTTAATTTCGATAAAGTATTTTTTAAACCTATTTTTAAGAAAATGTAAACAGGAAAGCATCAAATATTCATATTGCTTCTGTTTGTCTGCTTTATACTGTATTTCTTGATGTTTGTGTGCAAATCTGAATCTACTTGGCAGTGCTGGCACTGCCAATGTGTTTGTGTGGAACCACATTAAAATGCCTTTCCTGTTGACACTGAGTTAAGTAGTCGTCCTATTCAAGAGACCGACACAGAGGTCAGGATATTAAATGCATCGTGGTCTTTTAAGTCATAACCAAAAATGACCGAGCCTTTGTACAAAATAGAAAGACTTAAACAAATGCCATAATGGGTACAAATAAATAGCTTAGCGAAGCACTGATGAACAGATTCATGCTGAGAAGTACGATCATGCAGGTGTGGATTTTACTATTGATCAGTGTATCTATCGAGACAGATGGTCAGGTAACATTGGAACTAGCATCTAGCTACTGTCCATAGAGCTCCGTTGATATGTTCTTCACATTTTTATCACAACCATTTAATAGTGAGTATCCACTTACACAGTATAGACAGATTTATTTATTTTTTACATGTATGCTTGAATATAGATGCACAGTTCCCGTAGGCACAATTAATTAGCAAAGCAATGCCATTGTTTGATAGAATAGTTTTGATTAAAGAAAAGGAGGTTCTGAACATTATGCAGTGTGATTTTGCTTGATAAGTCAACTGACTGTATCGCCCAGCTCAAATCTGTAATGGGAGGAAGGTTAGAAAATTAAACAGCAACTGCCAAAACCAATTAGTAACGAGCACTGCAAGCAGCATTGAACGTGCCGCTCGCCTCGGGTTGTGCAGCATTCGCTGTATTGTTAACGCCCTCAGGTGTGCACTCATAAAACATCTTAAGTTTGGCAAAGATCAGTATATTTAGGGTGGAGTTACAACAGTCATGTTTTTCCTGGCAAGATCAAAAAATTTGCAGCCCCCGCCTTCCGCTCTGTGTCATGAAGATACACTACTTTCTCCCATGTGCATCATCAAGACCTTACGGCTATTCTGATAATCATAAGATTGACTTGGATCAGTACATCAAAGTTCAAAACAAGTCATTTCGTTAACACTAGGTTGGGTGATGGGGGGGGGGGGGGGGGGGGGGGGGGGGGGGGGGGGGGGGGGGGGGGGGGGGGGAGACATGTGTTGCACTGCGTGAGCCAGTGCAACACATCTCCTTCGCATAGAGTTGATCAGGTTGTTGATTGTGGCCTGAGGAAAGTTGGTCCACTCCTCTTCAATGGCTGTGTGAAGTTGCTAGCGAAGAATGGATGGAGAACCGGGGTTAATTTACTGTTGAGCTGATGAGTTGATGGATGGCAGGTGTGCGGCTTGGAGCAGGTGAGTGGGATGAGTGGTGATTAGGGAGCTGGGAGAGCCACGCCCACAACACAGACAGAGAGAGAGAGAGAGAGAGACAGGGGAGCACAGGAGACACAAGGGAAAGGGGAAAACACAAAAGACACAAGGAATAACACGAGGCACGGCCGAGGCCGTGCCATAACCCCAACAACCTCAATGGGTGACATGTCCCATGAGTATGCAGGACGTGCAAGAACTGGGATGTTTACAGCCTCCAGGAATTGTGTACAGATCTTTGCAACATTGGGCGGTGCATTATTATGATGCTGCAACATGAGGTAATAGTGGTTGATGAATGGCACAACAATGGGCCTCAGGATTTCGTATCTCAAAATGCCAACAATAAAATGCACCTGTGTTCGTTGTCCATAACGTACGCCTGCCCATACCATAACCCCACCATGGGCCACTTGATTCACAACGTTGACACCATCAAACCGCTCACCCACATGACGCCATACACGCTGTCTGCTGTCTGCCCTGTACAGTGACAACCGGGATTCATCCGTGAAGAGAACACCTCTCCAAAGTGCCAGACGCCATCGAAGGTGAACATTTGCCCACTCAAGTCGGATACAACGACGAACCTCAGTCAGGTCAAGACCCCGGTGAGGACGACGGGCATGCAGATGAGCTTCCCTGAGACGGTTTCTGACAGTTTGTGCAGAAATTCTTTGGTTATACAAACAAATTGTTGCATCAGCTGTCCGGTTGGCTGGTCTCAGACGATCTTGCAGGTGAAGATGCCAGATGTGGAGGTCCTGGGCTGGTGTGGTCACACGTGGTCTGCGGTTGTGAGGCCGGCTGGATGTACATTCAAATTCTCGGAAACGCTTTTGGACATGTCTTATGGTAGATAAATGAACATTCAATTCACGGGCAAAAGCTCTGCTTGCCTAACACAGATTTAGACACATTTTTTGAACAATATTTCTGAGAAATAGGCCTTTTGTGTACTTAGAAAAAGTCTTAGATCTTTGATTTCAGCTCATTGAAAATGGGAGCAAAAATAAAAGTTGTTCAGTTTATGTTGAGACACAGCGCTCTCTGGTGGTAGTGTTCTTTTTGTACACTGTCAATCTATTTCCCAATTATAAGCTTAATGTGATTACATAACAAATCGTCCATCGTCCATTTAGGCCAGAAGAGGGCGGACTGAGCACTTTCGCAATGCAGATTCTCCCAGAACTTTCCAAGAAGAACACCAACTCGGCTGTGTCACGTTTTTACCGTAAACTGTGGAGATGCTTTCTGCGCATGCGGATCCGCCTCTTCTGTGAACCCACCGGTGCGGCTTGTTGTATACGTATTTACGTCGGTGGTCAACAATGGCAGGAGTAGAATCTGCACAGGATGCCATTTCCCAAGCTAGAAGCACTCAAGCTGAAGGATATGACAAGAAATGCATTTTCTGCAGGATTGTAAATGATGAAATGGGCACGGAACTTCTCCACAATGTGAGTTTATTGTGACTTAGTAATTAAACCGCATAAGGTGTCGAGCTAGCTAGCGTCGGCCTGTTGCGTTTGTAACATGTTCAATAGCTGCTGTTTATAAACAGAATAGTGGAGGCGTCAGATCTGTGACGAACAATGTCTTCGGGGGATGTAGCTGTAGTGTTAGAAAGGATTTTAGTTGACACAGAAAGTTTCTATTTAGCTGTATTAATTAGTAATTCAGTTACAACAGCTCCATTTCAATAAGTTAATGGTGGATTTCACGGTCCATTGATTGTTATGGTGTGCTGCATTTGTTGTCCCTCACATCCATACAATAGGTTGTTGTAAACATACATATCGTATATACAATAGGTTATTGTACATATTGTATCAAACCTGTGCAGACATATGCTAGCCTAGTCATCATTTATAAACTTTTCACGCTGACTGTTTTTCCAGTTACATTGATTATACTGGAGATCCCCTGAAGGACAGTGACTTTCGAAGGTCCAGTTGTGATATCGACATTGTAAGGGTACATTAGATACCTAAAAAGGCTACTGTGAGGGGAAATCTGTCTATAATGTTAATCCGATTATCTATCAGGAAAAAAAATCCAACATGTGGCTAAAAGTAAATTCTATTGAAACTTGTTCAATTTCCACTGCAGGATGAGGAGATCTCCTGTTTCAGAGACATCAAACCTGGAGCTCCCCACCATTACCTAGTTGTCCCAAGCAAACATGTTGGGAACTGTAAATCCTTAAGCAAACAACACGTGCCTTTGGGTAAAGTGAACATTACGAGCCTTATTACTAATACAGATAACTTTGTAATTGTTTTTACTCTACTGCATGTTACTGTCACCGAAGCCAACTCAGACAAGGTATTGCTAACCCATTCTGTGGATTACAACTTGTACATGATTTAAATAAGGAATGATAGCTGCTATTTTAGTTCAGATATCAGAATTAACGGCAATGCTTTTTGTTAAGAAAACACATTTTTATGGTAAATCACATTTTCTTTAAGGATCATTATGTCTTTTGTCATACTCAGTGAAACGGATGGTCGAGATGGGGACGGAGATCCTGCAGAAAAACAATGTGACAGATCTCAGCGATGTCAGGTGAGCTGAGAGAAGAAATATTGTAAAATTCAAAGTGATTCCAGTCACTGATTAACATAGTTCCTTTTCGTTCACATCCTAACAGCATCTACTGTAATTTGTTCGCTGTTGCAATAGCTGATCATTTAACTACTATTGTCTAATTGTTTATCAACTGATTATGTAGTTGCTATAACATTTGTTTTGCTATTTGGGACAACAGGCACTGAGTACACATCCTCGTCGTTGGGCCTCTTAAGCTGATGGTAACAATAAAGCCTTTTCAATTGCCTGCAGGTTCGGTTTCCATTGGCCCCCATTCTGTTCTGTGACACACCTACACCTCCATGTCCTGGCACCTGCCAGTCAGATGGGCTTCATGTCCCGCTTATTCTACAGACTGAACTCCTATTGGTTTATCACAGTATGTCACCTTTTTATAATTTGCACTGTTCTAGTAAAATTATTGTTTGTAGATGTGAGAATTAGTGAGAATGAATTAATTTATTCTCAACAGAAGAATATTGCTTCTTTTCCTTATCTTAAAATGTTGAAAAAATTGTTGAAGGGAGGAAGTATGTTTGCCCTGGATGTTTATTTAGTATCTGATATATTAACAGCCACATTGTTTGACCGATTCTGCATTTTAGTGTGTTTAGTTTCTGTGGCCGAAATTTGAAATAATGAATGAAAAATAATTATGCTGACCTGTTAATAGGCACCAGGCTCTGCCTCCTAATGCATTCGAGAAATGCATAGCCAATATTATTGAACTGAAAGACAGCGATCTGTATATTCACATAGTCAACCTATCTCCAGCTAGAACTGCAAGGTCAAGCAACAACACTGTGAGTCTAATTTGTGTTCATGTTTTGCAGGCAGACCAGCTGATTGAGCATCTCATCTCTAAAGGAGAGACCAATTGATTAAGTGCTTTGCATCAATTTCTTTTATTTTGTGGCTGTTATATGGTGACTAAACATCGATGATTTATCTACTTTGAGATGCTGTTTTGGATGGTACAGTTGCTGTCGATGTGGCCACAGCAAGCCGTACAGTACTGTCTTTTAAACTTGTGACGCATTTGTGACAAAACACCATTTAGATTCTTTTAGTATCTAAATTTGATGCCAAGGTATAATCGCTTTTTTGGTATTCTACTTGTTGATGTGTAAGGTTCTGAAAATCACAAGCAGACTGTAAACTGTATGTTAAAAAATTTAATATAATCATAATGAATTAGCTACAATATAATTTGTTTGGTTTTATGGATAATGGAACATGCAGTGTCATTCAAGTAACATATGGTGCCAATCACCAAAGAAATTGTCGAAGCCATTTCCTCTTTTTTCTGGAAATGTGAGCTGAGTGGACCTACTGGGATGACTTTTATTCTTAAGCATTTCCATGATTCATTCCATAATCAGCAACATCCATGAAATTCAAAAGCTGTTTATTTTCCTTACAGGCAAGACTGTATTAGTGCTTTGCATATCTGATCTAATTCCTTTCATGTGACAAAAGCGTTGTAAATTGAGAATGATAAGAAAATGTATTTATACTGTTCTTATTCTGACATGATATAATAGACACTTGTGTAAACATTGACTACCTCAGGTAAGCTGAATCTTCAGTGGTGGGCAATTTTCAGCAGAGGTAACATGAACCAAAGCACTGAGTAACATCTTCATAAACTATTTACAAGACTCCTTCATAGCGGAGACAACTGAGTACGCCTGACGCTGGAAGTTAAGTATGCCTAATGATCCTAACATGCACTTGAGAGACTATAGCTGGTACTAATATCTGCTAATCTGATTTGATTTAATTTACTGTCTAGAACTATAAGATCTAAGTGCTTGAATTATACATATATATACCAAGGGAATGTACAAACATAAAATGGATGATATGTACTGTATTAATGTGTCTGCACTTTAAGTTTCATTATGTTAATTTACAATAAATAATATATTGCTGCTTCTCACTATGATTGTCTTACAATAACTGACAGGATGATGATTCTTCTCTTTCCCCATTTGTTTTTCAAGAACAAATGTCTTAATCACTATCAACAGTATTTGTTTATCAATCATTTGCCCGGTGAATTCTTCGAATGGCAGCAGATATTACAGTGTATGTCTGCCATTGAATATGTTCACATCCTGCCAGCTTGTCTATGTTGTTGAGGTATACAAAGTTTTAAACTGTAATCAGGTCGTCTAAAATACAAAGCACACTTGAAATAAATACATAGCCTGAAGAACCCGAGCCACGACAGATCTAGTTCATCCTATAGCACCGTATTGTCTGTCACAGACAGCCTCATGTTCTCTTTGGCTTTGGTTGAGTCTCAGTAATCACTTAAAGTTCAGTTCAGGCTTCTCTACTTTCCTCCCTTTATAAAGCTGGTTGAAAAAGGGTTGGCCCAGTAAAGAACAATTGACTCTTAAGTGGTTTACAATGATTTAAGTTGAGAAACACAGTTACACAGATGATTGAATAATTTTACTACATGCAAATTGATCATTCTTGAAGTAACCAAGTCACTCAAAGAATTGCTGCTACAAAAGGTATTATATGTTAGTATTAATCCACCCCATTTATAGTATTTAAGTATTTTACAATCCCAATGCTGTGGTTCACTACAGTGAGCACTGCCATGTGGTCGCTAAGTGCAGCATGTCATATGAATGATGCATTTGTCCAGGTTTTTGGTCAGTGCAACAGAGTAATCACAACACGATCATCCTTCCCCTGCCACAGCATCTCCCCCTCAAAGACAACCAGCTTCTGTTTCCGGGCTCGTAGAAGAATCCCCACTAGTTTATTAGAGATAGTAACATAATGCTCAAACAGTTTCCCAAATTCTATGGTGATAACTTTTCCATCCCCATCTTTGTCTCTCTTATCCCCGATGTCCCTTATCACCTCACACAGCTCCTGAACCTTCCTGCTGATGTTTACATGAGCATCCTTCCCCCGCTGATCTGTCATTGAGCCCTGCAGGGGCCTTCCATAGTTGTCCTGCCCCCTCTGAGGGACCACTATGTTAGGCCTTGTGTCGTGACTGAAGGGGTTGTGCTTCTGGTATTCCTGGTGCTCATCAGACCACTTCTGCCAGTTATCCTTCAGGCCTTTTACAGACACGATGCACACTGCAGTGTCATCGCTGAACTGAGCAGGAGCAGAGATGTTATTCTCAGTTTCCATGATGCTGGTGCTCCGGTTGTTTCCTAACTGTTCTGTTGAGAAACATGTACAAAGCTTTAAATGGTAAATTCTACTACACAATATCTACTCCCTGCATAATGAACAATTACTGCTTCACATTATCAGAGTAATTGAGTACATTTCAAGCCAAACATTTTTTTTTTGTCACTGCGTTATCTATATGGACTTGCATATAGACACATTCGAATTTATGGCCGACAATTCAAACTACAAATGAATCAAAAACATTTAATTCCAAACTATAATATTAGTGGGAGTGATCATCCTTATTTGTTAGTCCAACTTTATAGAGATTTGCAGTAAACAGTCGTGAAACATGATACAACTTACATGCCACCCACTGATCGTCACTTGCAATAATGTTTCATTGCAGCCAAAGCGTAAAGTGTCCTTTATCTAAAACAACTGCACAATGCAGCAGCATTGCTGACACTAGCAAGACTGCAGATACTTTTATATCCCGAGGCGAAATCGCTGTGACGGACATTTTGTTAGACCAATAGCCTATTAGAGACGATCCGGACAGCCAATCACAGTCAATAGAGGGTGGAGCCGACAAGGTACCTCTGAAGTAAAGCAGATTACAACCGGGACAAGAGAAAGATTTTATCCTGACACGTATGTGCATAAGAGTAATCTGTTTGTGATTACTATGTTGTTCATACATGTCATATTAATTATTAAAATATTACAATACAATACAAATTACAAGTAATATTTGAAATAGTTCTGCCATTTATGGTGATTTGTTCCCCAAGCGGTACTTGTTTCAAGCCTTGTTTCCAACCGGAGGTGTTTTGAGTCCACAACAAACATGGCCACGCTCCATAAAACATCATGTCTTCAGTATTTATTACATCTTGCCCAAGATAATATGGACTTCAGGTTACCGGTAACCCTTTATAAACTGTCCTTTATTGTAGCTAGCTCTTGTTGTAGTGGTTGATGTTT
>CAAKHC010006815.1:1718-23698 GCA_901007825.1 Macroramphosus scolopax
AGATGTTTTCTTTTCTTTTTCTTTTTTTCTTAAGTAGAAGTAGAAACTGATTCTAGTCGTTAAAGACATCCAATTATTTTACATTATTATAGGTAACAGTGGAGGATTACCAAGATCACTATATATCAGATGTGTGGATGGATGTGGACACGTCTGCTGGAACGTCTCTTCTGTCACATATGTATTTGTATTTCATTAAACTTGAAGTTCACGGTGAAGGAATGCATAAATTGTAGTAGACTTTCTTTGTAAACTAGCAACAATAGTGGCTTGAGATAACAAATGCTCTGGAAATGAGATAGTGGGTGCTTTCAGATGAAACACATGTTGACACAGGCCCTGAAAGGTGCTACATGTAAGTTTGCAGACCAGCTAGCCCCTCCTGTCTCTTACTAACACTTTGTCCCTGTGATGGTGAGCCACTGCAGCGTAAACAAGACCCCAAAATACCTGAACTCCATGGTCAGTAAAATACATCATTGTATTACCTTACTGATGGTGTTTATATTTGCTAAGCCATCATTGCCTTGTTTGCCTTGATAGGGTTTGACGTCCCAAATTTCTTGTAAAATGTTGCCCCTATTGTTTGGAGCGATGACCGTATGTATCGTGGACCGCGTGTTAACCCTTCCTCTCACTGTAAGGAAATAAAGCCAATATATCTCCTGTAAGAATGATGCCCCATCGGTGTGATAAGAAGTACCACAAATGACCATCTTTGAGAGAAATGTAACTGGCAAGTTCCAAGTCCCATCCTGTAACAGGGAGGGGCAGGATTAATGACCTATACTGCAACCAGCCACCAGGGCGCGATCAAGACATTTTTACTTCATTTTTGGGAAGCTCTTATTGCGTCTATCCCTATTACATGTCTATGGGTTGGAGTGTGAGGCACTAGAAGGTTTTCAAACTTACCTATAGCAAATTTAAACTGCAGAAATAAACGTTTTAAAGTAGGTTACACGGAGTAGCTTGTGGACTGTTGAAGGTATACACCACTGTTTTTTCCTGTATTAAAGTCAATGAATATTAAATGCAACTTAAACCATTTCTTGTAACAATCTAAACAAAAGTTCAGAAGGAGTGTATTTAACTGTAGTAAAACTGGTTGTTGTTTGGAACCGATGTAACATTAAAATCACTGGCGAAAAAAAAAACTTGCTTTAACACAAGATGACAACAATGTGGCTGCTTGGCTAAAACATGCAAAACAGCTGGTTTGGTTCCTTAATATCTCTAAAACATGGTTGTAACCTGACTAGAAAGTACAAAGCTTTAGCACTAAAAGGTTTTTGTCTTACTGGACGGGATGAGCACACACTGGGTGCAGCTGGGCAGCCCGACAGGTATATCGTAGTACGTGTACTGCACCCTGGTACAGTAACGCTGTCCCACCTCCAGATCGGGAATGAGCACAGGGGATAGAGAATCAACATGCTCCTGTCGAAGAGTGAGAGTTTGAGATGACATTAAGACATTATAAAGATACCACAGTGGGCTGTTAACCACTACGATCACTTTGTGTTTAATCTATTGATTTGTCTCACTACAGAGGGAGCGTCAGCCCAGGTCACCAGGTCGGGTACCACCCGATGGTACAAACTCTTTTCGGACGCTTGTATTTGTGATTGAGGTATTATAGGTAAAATCTACGAGCGTAGATGGACTGGTAAATTTAGATTAGATTAGATTAGATTACAAAATTCGTCCCACGACAGGGAAATTTACATCATCACATAGGAGTTTTGACATCTGGTTTATGCTAAGGAAAACAGCATTTCCTGGTGTCATGTTGATGCACCCATTATTCTTCTTTTCAAATATGCTGGCCCTTATACATCCAGAGAGGGGAATAAGAAGTACTGGCTAGTTCTTACGTAGAATGTGCAAGGTTGACTTCCAAGGTTTGTAAAAACTAACCTTTTCTGCTCACAGTGAATGTCGTCCAAATTGTGACATCATAAATTTGAGACCTTATGAAAGTAACTGTTGTGAATGAAGTTTACAGATCAGTTGTGGCCGGCCTCGGCTGAATGATTCCAGCAGCTGCTGCACATCATGAATTAGAACTTGGCGGCCTTTCAGATAACATAATTGAATGTTACCACAGTGTGATCGTAGAGAAGACAAGCAGGACACCCTGTTAGGCTGAAGTTTGAAAAACAACAAATATGTAGGGATGTGTTAATTCACGTTAAACGGAAGTGATTAATCCGTAGTGCTACCTCGTAAACTGGGCTGGATTTTGACAGACAAGCGTGTTCATGCTCAATTCATATTGATGTTCACCTCCAGTGGTTCTCCTTCCTTTCCAAACCAAACCCTGTGTTTCACATTGTGTTGATGTTCCTCAGCCATACGGTTGTTGTCGCCGAGAAGTACAGTCAGGTAGCCAGGACGTTCAACCAGACGAACTTCGGGAGTACATGATTTAGCTGGAGGAGAAGAACAAATTCATGAACGAGTGACAAATCAGGACTGGTCATCTGTTGACAGGGTTGACATTTCAGACCACAAACACCTCAACCCGAAGGTTTGTATGGAGAAACCCTAATTGTGTTTCTCCATACAAACGTGCTGACTTGGCTTGGCTCTGCACGTAAACACAGTGCACGGCGTAGTTACAGGCAGCTCCTCCGGCTGAAGACAAACATAGTCAACAGACAACCAAGTATTGAAAGTGACAATTAGTTTATGATTGTTAGTTTGTCCAATTACTTTTGGTCCCTTAAAAACAGGGAGGCACATATAGAAATATAAAGTACCCTCAAATTAAAGCTGAAAGAGACAACATTGTGAAAATTGTGTCAATGTCCAAATACTTATGGGCGTAACTGTATATCAGTGTAAACTCATCAGAAACTCAAAATGACCCGTTGTGTCTACTGTTGGTGCAGCATGGTGCGGGAGGTAGAGTGCCTTGGCTGATCCTACCTCGACTGCTGCAGGCTTCGACTCGTGCTGAGGTCAGTCCATGTCTGTCTGCTTGCACACGCAACATAAGACAGCCATGCATTGCCTCATCTCCCAGTGAGGTGACATTACAGATAGTTGAAGGCGTCTGGAAGCAGGCTGGTACGTTGTTCCACTTTTTGGAGATAAAACTGAAATGAAGGAAAAGAAACGGGAGATTCAGTCGGGAATCTCTTACAATTGAGAAAAAGATCTTTGGTAAGTAGTACAATTCAAACATGAAACACAAAACAGTGGGTGTGAAATGCATTAGAACCAAATTCTAGAAATCAATTTGCAACAACAAAAATAGAGATGCTGTGATGATGATGATGCAATAACTGCCTGATGCATGTCAAGACACGAGTCAGTTTCATTTTTCCAGACTGTAGATTCAACACCACAGGGTACCCTCACCTTTTGTACTGAACGGTGTAGTTGACATCTCGGTCCGTCATGGCAGGAGTCCATCTCAGCAGCCAGTCGTCAACATGGACGTCCTGTGGTGGAGCCGGTGTGGCCTCAGACAGCACTAGGAGGGATGGGAATGAATGCCTTTACTTGAAAACACATAATAATATACTGACCGTATTTTTGCTCTGCTAATGTTAAATGTGAGTTGTCTCGAGCCCGTCATCAATGAATAAACACACTAACTTATACACCACTGAAAATACTTCTTAATAGTCATCTTGTTTGTTTCTGAAACAGAATTAGCAGACAGAGAACATGGAAACGAGCTGCAACGTCGTCGTCAAACTGTAAGTGAGAAAAGACGAAGCTACAATGAACCTTTACAGTTATTTGTAACACAAACTATTACAACAGACCGTCATTGTGTTTTGACATCCAGCATCGGGCTGGTTAGCAAACATGGGTTGAACACTACTGTTCATGATGCATTGTGGGATAGTTTGAGTCCACTTGAAAAGGCAATAATAATTCTCATTTTCCATTTGGACACATCTTCATTAAAAGCAGGCCTGCTCACTGTCTAGTGGACTTTATAGGGAAGACAGTTACTGCCTGATCACTAGTCTGCAAACCACGTTGGGGTCAACATTTAGAATTTGAAAGGTCATTTTATCAAAAAAAAAGTTTTTCTTTCTAGCAGATGCGTGTTTTCAAGTGACCACAAACAATTTGAAGCGTCCTAAGAAAACATTTTTGCAATGAAGGAAGTTAGTCTTATGATGCAAGTTCAGTTGGACATTTCCTTCCTCGTTCCCTTCACACTTACTAACACATTTAGCATAGTTAGATAGACATTTTGTGACCGATAACGTCACGGAAATGTAACAATATGTGTCTGAGATAGCAGCCAGAATGCTAGCTGAGGTTAACCGTTAGCTAGCGTAGCTTTCCTGTAGCATGTTTAGCTTCAGTTTCAGGGACAGACCGTCTGTCCGATCACTAACGTCAGCTGTCAGACAGCTGCCTACCTCGGCCGATCCACTGAAAGCACAAGATGTAGAGAAGCATCGTGGCCGCGTCATTTCACATCGGAACGACGGCCACCATTGAAATCACGACTGCTGAAAACTGTGTTATGTTTTAAATCGGATCTAAAATACTTCCTCATAATCTGGGAGTGAAATGATCGGACTGGGAAATTACGCGACTGTTTGTTCCCGGCAGCTAAACTTCCGGGAACGCCCCCTTTACACCATCGATATCTCTCTTTATCAAAACAACATACAGTATAATAAAAAAAAAATATAAATATAGTTTTTAACAGCATAAAGTAGATATGACATATATAAAACATGTTCACACATTTCCTGGCAATTATAGTTATATAATATACAGAAATAAAGCCAGCTCCTGCCATCCAGCTGTAGCAGGGTTGGTCATCACTGTCTCCGGGGTAAACTGTGATGATCCACAGTGTAAAATGCAAATTACAAGGGCGGAAATGACTTGATTCAGGTAAAAGGTGAAAAAACATTGCTATAAATGAAGCATTGTGGTGCTACAAAGATGCCCCGGCCTTCAGAGCATGTTCTTCAAACATGATGAAACAATTATTTTGTATAAACCCAAGCAAAAATCAAAGATTTAAGTTCTTCTCAATGAAAATAAAATACAAAAATATAAATTCCCACTAATATATTGAATCGTATCACAATCAAAAATAATTGCAATTTAATTTATCATAGTTATGACACAATTACAATTCAACCTTCTATGATGTTCAGAAATAAATCTGATGATGTATTGGACAGTCCAGACAACACAACCAGGTAATAAATATCAGAAGAGGGTGTTTGTTTCTCAAGGATTTTAATCTAAAACAGTTCCGGAAACACTTAAGTTTAATCAAGAAATACTTTAATATGATGGCTGCCGTGTATCAACCTGTGGGATTCGTATCTATAAACACAAATCAATATCAACTAATATTCATACATACATTTTGTGAAGAACAACATAAAAGGAGATCATGGACATTTTTAAGGGCCGTCGACACCAAGAACGATTACTACAAAGAGAAATATAAATATATAGTTTAGACAATTGCTCAAGTGGATGGCAGAGTTGACATCAAACTATAACAGCAACAGCAAATGATTTAGTTGAGAGCAGTTTGATGAATGAGACGAACCCATGCAGCCGATGTACAGGGTGTCAAGTTAAGTCAATATCATGTGCCATTGAGTTTAAAAGCCCACCTGTGATAAAACAAACAGTGGCTGTAAAGACATTTTCAAAAGAAGGACATCTGTGTGTCCTTCAGCAGCACTGAGGCGAGGAGAAAGAGAGTAGCAGTACACGTATTTACAGATAGAGTATGATCAAGGTCCATTTTACTAAGTCCCGGTCCTGTATGGAAGGAATACACATTCCTGAATGCTATGGTTAATCCTTTTAAATATCCATTTGGGACCCTGAAACAGCTGGAGCCCATTGCACATGCTCATCACTGTCGATGCTCACATCGTTATCTGTTTAGTTATCTGTCTTGGTGTGGACAGCCCTTTAATGGAGACCCCGTGTCTGAGCTTTTGTTCAGCTTCCCTGCAACTTGTTCATGATAAGGCTGCTGGATGGTGCGTCTGTGAATATTGTCCCCACAAAGGCGTGTGTCCCCCACAGAGAGTGTCGGATCACTCTGCAACAGCCGAGATCCTCTATCTGAAAGCCCAGGTGACGGTACCGGTCATCTGTCTCGAACAGTGTGTTGCTTGTGTAGGAGCCAAAGAACTGGGGAGAAAAAGACACAGCTCTCTGATCACATCCACCTCCACCAATTACACTAGTAAAAACCTATAGTAAAGACGCTTATAGTAAAGACAAACGTGGTTGAATACGCTAGTTAAAAACAGCAATGCATTTGGTCTCTGGGACCACTCAAACACTCAGAAGGTGAGATACAATCAAGCGTCCACGGAAGACAAGTGCAGCACTTCTTAATGCCAGGTGGTATCACACGACTTGAAGCTGTCCACTTGTGATCAGATAACTCAGGACGGATCTTAATGATGGATCTGAACAGGGCCTATAAGTGACACGATAACTAAGCAAACAGCAGTGAATCCAAAAGATTCGTCATATAAATTTTAAAACGCAAGATGAATCAAGTGTCAGCAATTGCTCAGCAAATATTCAGTGTTTCTGTTACAACAGTACAATTGTCAATTTCCAACTTTAACCAAATTTCCAGACAATTATTCTACGTCAGCACACAGCAAAACATTTTATACAATTTCTAGCACTGGAAATCAGACTTTTGTGTGGAGGAATACAGTTAGTGGACTAAAACACAGGTAGTTGTATCTTACCGCCAGGCCTGAGGACGGGTCTATAAAGTCGGCCCAGAATCCTTGTCGTTGCAGGGCAAAGCAGATCTCTTTTGCTCCGTCAATAAACTGCACAGCAGAGGAACGACAAAATGTACATAATAAGCTTTGTGATCAAATATTCACAATGGGTTTATATACCCTAACGCTTAAGACTCCCTCGATTGGCTTTTACAAATCCTTCATTTGATGAACTTGTGATGTAATTTGAATACAACTGGACATACAACATTCATTTCACAGGCAAACTTTATAGTTTAGTTTATATAGACTTCAACTTACAGCAGGGTAAACATCTATGGCAAAGAATGATAAACTCTAAGCCTATATATGAACCTGATCACCAGCGCCCCATGTGCTCTAAGAAACTCACATTGTCAAGCATCTGTTCTCTCTCCTGTTCCACATCAGCAGACCAGGCTGTCATATCGTTCTTAGTCTTCTGGGTCACAATTACCACCATCATACCGGAGGTTGGAGCCTCAGGAAACATGGATTGGAAATCTGTTTATCACAGTACCATGAGACATATTAGAGGTAAACCCTGTTCAATTCTTTCACTGGTGGACAGAAAGAGATTTACAAAGTCGCTTCTCTGCACAGACACAGGATCACTAAACATGGGAATACAAATAATAACTAAAGTATAAGTGACCGACATGAACATTGATGTTGTTGATAGTTGTGTGATGAGTGCAGTATCAATGCTGAACCTTGCTTTAGTACTTCAGGGCAGGACTGGATGGCACACTCCACACTGGACCTATCAAAGTACTGCTCAGCTCCGATGGCATTCTGACTCAAGGCCGGGTCATCTTTCTCCTGACACACACACCAAGTCATGTTAATCACTTCATAGGACATTACATTGTTACATTATTCAGGGAAACATATTCCGACCCCGAACTAACCTTTCATGCACGCACGCACGCACGCACGCACGCACGCACGCACGCACGCACGCACGCACGCACGCACGCACGCACGCACGCACGCACGCACGCACGCACGCACGCACGCACGCACGCACGCACGCATTAATAGTCTTACAGTTTATGTTACTGCACTTACATTGAACCCAGTGATGAGCTGGGAAAGTATAATCTTGTGTCTCTCACTGCTGGACTGGGAAGACAGCATGTCAAGGGCCATCTTCTGTGCTTTACTCTTCTGCTCTGCTACTCCGTCCAGGTGGCAGTCATACCCCACATTACCGTGCAGCTGGAATAGTGGGTCCTGGTGGCCAAAAGAACCCATGCTCTCATCAGGCAACACTGTATGCGGTCCTGAACGGGGAGTCACACAAGGAAACATGCATGATGTATGGAAATGAAGGTTTCATTTGAACTAAACTTCCAAACTTTGTGTTCTTGCTCAAAACAACAAGCTCTCAACTCAAAAATACAATAGATGATAAAATAATATAAAATGTACATATACCCATATCAGAGGGAGTTATGGCAACATGGGGCTCATGAGTGCCAGAAGACCCAGCAGCAGAAAAGACTCTGGCTCCAGCAACACGCCCCACCAGGGTGTGAAGGCCAGGGAGGTAAAAGACCAGCCTGGCTCTGCTGCACAGCGCCTGAACACAACAGGTTCATGTTAGCCCCCCTCTCTCACACACACACAATCAAATATATACACACCGGCAACTACATAGTATTCCCCTGTAATGCATTCATATCAACTCCATTAAACATACCAAACACCAACAGTTTAAAATCTGTAACTCATGAAATGAAGGGTCAGTGTTTACATTATTAGAAGTCAAAGTGCTAATAAGGCAACTAATGCATAGATGGTACACAGTGCCTCAAAATGTTAATTCCGAGGTTCAGGGCCATCCCTGATATTCGCATTTTTATAAATAGATATGTAATTCATTTGTTATTTTTCATAGATATACATCCTAGAATACTCCCAGAGGGTGATATGCTGGTGAGTTGTCATTCATTTATTATGATATATATACGTTTTTGTTTAACTCTGAATAACTTATATTAACTAGTCATCTCACGATGAAATACTGTAGCACCACAACATCCGTCTCATTCACACACACTTGACTTACACTGGCCATCCTCTGTGTTCTTGCAGTGTCCAGTTAGGTTTCTGTTACAGAAGAAGATAAAGCAGTCAGGGACCATTTCCACACATAATCTGACACAGTTACTGTTAAACTAGAGCTTCCTTACATAAATGCTAAACAGCCATTCTGTCACACAATGTTCTGTTATGGTCACATAACAAAGAATTCAGTGGTAGTATAGAAATAGGATCATTTGTCGATATGATGTGAACCCATGAATGTTTTTCTCCTATAGTTTATCATCCAAGGTCTCAGGACCAGCCGAATCGTAGTTTTCAGACACGAACTAAGGTTAATGTTAAACGGTAACAGGAACTTACTGTAATGTTTACTGACTGGTCTAAGATAGCAGCGCTTACCTTCTAATGCTATAAGTTGGAAATGACGAACTAAATCAAACAATGTCAATTCGCAGTCTCCTCCAGAATTAAAGAATACAAAAACATATAACTCTTAATATTCTACACAAATGATAAAATAACAAAGTTACTCAATGTTTTCTGCCAATGCGATATTCACCTTGACTCGCGCATGCGCTCTTGGAGGGAGGTTCGTGTCAGCCTTCTTTTCCTGCATTCGATGGAGGTTTCAAACAGGCGTACTGGGAGTTGTCGCCCCCCTCTGGTCTGGAGTGTGTATTACACAAAATAATTCAAGAGTCCAGGAGAATCGGCCCAATTGGGAGGAGGAGAAGGGCTGAAGCTCGAACGCAGGTTATCTCAGACAGGGTTTTGAGGGGGAAAATACAGAAAATAAATGTGAAATCAATAAGTGTACTCTCAAATTGAAATACCTATCTCCTTAATAAAGATAGGTAAAAAGCTCTATAATACTGCCGATGCGGCCATTGCTGAATTAGCTGTGTTGATCTGATTACAGATTTCTGCTGCGCCTGGGCTTTCTCTCGTTACTCTCAAAGTTGGACTCTTCTTGTTTTTTAACAGTCAGCTACATCAGTGGGATCCTGTCCCAGGAAATATCTGTGAAGTCTGCACAGCTCTTGTGGAGGAAACACTCCAAAAGCTCCAATAATCTCAATTATCTCATGTACTGTTTTACCAAATGCAAATGGTGGTTACAGGGGACTCAACACGTTTTCTTCCTCCTGTGCATGTTTTCCGGTTTCCCCGTCCCTGAGTGTCTCGTTCTCTCAGTGTCTCAATCAGTGTCTGTGTGTGACACAACTGGCTCCAATCCAAACATCCTCATGATATGCAACCAAACTCCAACTGTATAAGAAGCTAAGTTTCCATCCACTTGCTGGATAGGAACCTTCTCCCTCAGTGCTGGTGGACCTGTGGCGCTCACTGCGGGGGGTTGTTTAGCGTGGAGCAGTCAGCATGGAGTTTGAGGATATAAAATGTGCTGCAGTATTCTCGCCACCTCTGACAATAATCATCATTGTCTGTCAAGAGCTTGCCATTCTTGGCTTCAATTATAGCTGCTCTCTGTTGGCTTAATGATGTAATATGTGGCTGATGGCTCTGACGGACGTCAAACAGTCTGTCAGATGTATGTGATGATCCCACTGACTATAGTCAGTGGGATCATCACTGATCCCACTGACTATAGTCAGTGGGATCATCACTGATCCCACTGACTAAATCATGACACAAATCCCATTTTTGCTGCTGCAGGTATACCTGACACAAATCCCATTTTTGCTGCTGCAGGTATACCTGCAGCAGCAAAAATGGGATTTGTGTCATGATTTAGATTCATTGTTTTGGTTTTTGGTTGCAGTACTAACTCTCCTGTCATTTCAGCCCCCCCACCTGCTCTGCATTACCTCTCTGCTGATTCTACTCACCTGGCCGGCCCCTTCCCAAGACTCACCTGCTGCTTATTTTCTAATCAACCACCCACTGCAGATATACCGGAGCATTTCTGTTGTTCTGTGCCAGGTTGTATAGTGTGTTACCTGCGTTACAGCAGTTTGTTAGTCTGCCTCATCAGTTTACTCTGCTCCGACCTCTTTCTGCACCCTGGACCTCTATTCTGCCGGTCCCCTTTTGGACTTGTTTGCATTCAGTGATTGGACTACTTGGTTTTGATTCCTGCCTGATCAATAAAGTGAACAGTCTTTTTGCCTGCATGCATGTGTTCACTGAGTACTGTCGTCATCAGCCAGCGCTGGCAGCTCGGCAAGAGCATAATGTTTGTCTGTCTGGCAAGGGATCAAATACTTCCTCTACTGTATATGAATTCTTTCAGGGCTGTGTGTACACAGAAGTCTGATCTTATCTTATCAAGTACGTTGTCTTTCACGGTTGCATCTAATAGGATATGAATTAAGACAGATGTGAAAAGTAGGTGTTTATCCTGTCAGCTGCTAAAGATAGTAGTGAACAGGCTCACTGGTGCCAGTTGGAATTATTTGGAAGAAGAGAGGGAACAAGAAGAAAGCATTTATTGAACAGTTAGATTATACAACGAAATGTTCCCTCTGCATTAAGCTCATTCTCTTCAGAGTAGTGGCGGCCACATGTGTTGTTCCTGGGACCAACTCCTGTTACATATGTCAAACATCAAACATTTATAGGGAATTATTAAAGAAAGAATGATCTGCATTGACAGAAGATCAGTGCCTTAAAGATGAAAACAAACCTGCATATCCAGTGTATGTTACGTATAATTATATTTTATCCCATTATACCTATAAACACATTATAACCACACCAGTGCGTCACCATTAATACCAGTAAATACATCTGTGAATGTCATTAGAAACAGTAATCATAACAGTATTTGCAAATAAGATTTATGAGCATTGTATTATGTTCTCCTGTCATATACAGACATGGTGCCAACACAGAGATGTGTTGACCTCGTCCCACAGCCGTGTGTGTTGTCTGTGTGCTGTACTTCGGCAGAAGCACTCATTCTCCAGTGAAGAACGGATTGGCCACAGTGGTGACGGCGGTCTGGAATATTGGGTTCTGACCCTGTGAACAGAAAGCCCAGTGACTATTGTGTCTTCATCTCTTCATCTTGTGATACAGTATTACAGTTGTGCCCCCTGTAGTGTTCTGAAATGAAATGAATGCCCCCACCCTTCATGATTTTTGTGTCTAAGCTCACTTCCTGTTTGACGGCTTCACCACCAACTTTACTCTGCTGTGATGAGCAAACACTTCACCAAGTGAATCCCTCTGTGTTACTGATGGTCTGATGATCACCTATAACAACTTTGGTGAACATTGATGCATTCAGGTGCGTTGAACTCGACTCTATCCATGGAACTCATGTTATCTACCGACAATCAGGCATATAATTGCATGAACGCACCTCGAGCTTTGACCCACTGGTGGTGCTACTGTGCTCAAGGCAGAGACATCGAACTCGGTGGAAAGAATCAAGTATGAAGGTTTGTGTTTTCACTCAATGAAAGTTCAATGTTGATATATTTTTTAATTTTAGTACTATGAATATTGTTTAATTGTCCCTCTCAGTTATAAACAAAGTTTGATGAAAGTGTTATGTAATTCATATAAATAGGATGTGATGTTTTGCGGTGTGGAATATAGGAGTGGTTAAAATTAACAACAAAGTATAAAAAGGAAAAACAACAACTCCTTTGAAACATCCGATTCAGTTTGTTCAGTAAACCAAAATGCTTCATAACACCAGTATTAATGCAGGTTTACAGGATAATAGGCAAGTTCTCTAAATTCGCTGTCTGTGGATTACTCACTGAGAACTAGACGCCTCTATAGGAGGCTGCATCTCTGACACCGAAACTTCAGATCAAAATACATACAGTATGTCCGTTTTAAAATTAGAGGTCAACCACAATCATGCTCATGTGTTCAGAGTCTACAACTGGTGGTAACTACGAAAGGAAAGTTACATCTGAGTGACAAACCACACCGTGACAAACAGGAGATGATTATTCATGTGTCTCATATGTCCAAATATTCATCACTGAAGAAAGTACAAAAAAGGAGAAATGACCAAATATTTGTGTGTACGGTAATAATAATAAAGATGCCAAATCGATCCGCTCACCTCTGCCCACTTGGTTTTCTTCCTTTCATTCTCAAACTTCTTGAACTCCTTCACGTCCTTCATGTGGATGAGGAACTTGATGAGCAGCAACAGCAGGATGCCAATGAGAGCCACAGAAGCGATGGATCCTCCGATGATAGCTTCGAGGCTGGGCGGCTTCGGACAGTCTGCAGTTAGAGATATAAATTACAGAAGTCTAACATACGTCCAAAATGGCAGACGAGGAAACGAGGAACAAATTGGACATCTGCTAACATTTTTAGTCAAGCTATTGGCAATTACACAAACCACTGATACGATCTTATGTTCATTTATTGAACGTGCTAATACTTTAGGTGAACACGAACCCGAACACGCCGGCTTTCAACTGATGAACAGGATAATCTAGCATCTGTTAATCAGACGTGAATACCGAGTCAGCACTTCCAAAGGTCGTGTGATACCATCACCAAGTGGAATGAAACTTGTTCCTAGATTGAAGAACTTGTCAGCTGTAAAGATCTTTCTGTACTTCTGTCGTTACCTCTCTCGTTCAGAATTTCAGCCTTGTAGTTGTCCTGTCCGACCAGCTGGTCCAGCTTGAACTTGATCCAGCAGCCCTCCGTGTCCTTCTGCTGGCACTGCTTGCTTGGAATGGTGAACTGATCGACCATCTCATGATATATGCTGGCACTGCAAGCTTCGCTGCAGTTTTTCTTGAAGGGACCACTGGCAAAGCCGAGGCATTCAATACAGTTCCTGAAATCAAGATTAATAGCAGCAGTTAATCCTTGATGGTTTTAGGATCTCATGGCAGGTTCGTACTATTTAACATTTTGAGTTTTTAATGCTAAAATGTATTCAGAAACTGGGTGAGGCTTCGGCTCCTTACAGTTTGGTCTTGCAGGGATCAGGGCAGCCGAGGCATATCTGACACCGTGGACGCTGGTATCCCTCATTGCACTGGCAGCGGTTACACTTGCAGTCCCCTCGGCCGTTGCAGACGGTGTCGTTAAGTGTACGGCAGCCCTCCGTAGATACTTTACACTGACAGGCTGAGCCCTCGAAGCCTGTTTTACATTCACATTTCCCACAGGTGCATTTACCGTTTCCTACAAGTTACGAGGAAGGAAGAGACAAGTTACAATGCTGATATCAACTTTGTGCTTTCAACTACACTTGTGTGTGTACATACTACCTTTGCATATCCTCATGTATACTGAAGGTTAGTTATTGTAAACCTCAGAGGTGAATGTGATCCACCTGGAGGAAGCAGATCTAGTCATCAGCACACTCTGGACGACCCGCAGCATTGGTGCGTTCATGCAGCTTTAATACTTTAATATCCGTGGTTACAGTTTACATGTCGTTATCATACGGATGCTGTAAGAACCGTGTCGTTCAGTCTGACCTGCCGTTTCTGCTGCTCGTGGAAACAGTTGAAAGTAACGACAAGATAAAGCAGAGTGAGGAAAGATGTTATAATCTGCTTCTTTCACTAACCCATTATTTGACTGAAAAAACTAAAACAGCGTAACTTCAATTGTAAGTTAAGTTTCATAAGTAAAGTAGATCCATGCAGGAGCAGAGTCTGGAGTTTAACATCGAATGTAAATAACTATACAGCAGCTCTGGTCAGTGTGACTGTTGTTCTCCATCTCTGGCAGGTCACAGTTGATCATCGTTGATGTATTTGAACTCTCCTGTGCTGTTCAGTGCTGTGAGACGAGGGCGGGTGGAGAGACTGAGGCAGGGCAAAGTCAATTTGCAAGGATTTTAAAATTAGGATGTGTTTAAAAACACCTACGATATCAAGATCATTTAAAAACAGGATTTCTATCGTTTTTTCACCAAATATTATAGCTCTGTTTATTATAATCTTTAAAACGCCCGCCTCAGCACATACCTGGACAGATTCCTTAATTCAAAGTTTATATATTACAAATATATATAATTATAGTTGTTTTTCTTAAGTCCATCCAAATTATTTTTTTTACATCGGATATAATCAATTATTTCATGCTGCATTAAAACGCCTCCGACGGGGTTCAGACCTTCATCTCCACACTTTCTAACCATTTACCCACAAGACACTGCTGCCCTGTGGACACTGTTGGTAACACCTGCAATGACGTCTAAATACCAACAGATCTGGATTTGTGTGCTTCTACCATGAGGGAGTAAACTATTGTCTGTTTGAACTGGGTCTATTGTTGTTATCATGTGTTGTACGACAGTCAGTTCATTCTGTGGTTGTGTTCAGGTTAAAAATACATTCATTTGATCATTATAAATTATTAGGAATTATTTGGGTTACTACATATTTGCATGTCATGTGACGGCTTCACAGGGTAACTCGCTGTGAAGGTTCCTCTGCCCGACAGCTTGAAAGGAGCACTTTAAAAATAGATGTAACATTATGTAAATTATGGGGTACACAAGATATGAAGAATATTAACAAGTAAAACAAATATTTAAAATACATCTCCAGGACGAGGGAGCGATTACAGTCTGAAGGCCGACAGCTCCGGGTTGTATGTTTTTATATATTATATCCAACTACTGTCACACTGGCTTCGTTGGCGACATGTTTTGGTGAGAAATCAGCAACTTTTGTTGGAAAACATACATCTATAACACAGATCGGATTTATTCAAGCAGATGATGCAGATTATTTAAAAGGATGGAAACTTTACCTCCACATAGTTTATTCTGGAACTTCTCACAGTGTTCGTTGTCGCACTCACAGAAGTCGCCATAGTAACTGCTTCCACTCTCCGACGTATGGCACAGGCACCGGCCACACACACAGTCTCCTCGTCCTCCACATTCGGTGCCATTCTGCTGCTGGCATAATGCTCGCAGGGAAACCTCGTCTTTATCGCGGATGGAGCAACTACAGAACTGACCCACATAGCCGTCGTTGCAGCTGAATAATAGTTGGAGACACATTTAGAGATGCTGTTAGGACCTTAGGAATGAGGAGACACAAGTACAATCACTAACCCATTCGCATTAATATAGGAAGCACTCTGCTTTTGGCGCCAATATGTAGCAAGAAACTCCACATAGGGGGCAGGTCAGTGTGGAGGATGGACAAACACCAGCAGCAGTCTGCTGCTCCAGATGTGCACGCTCACTGTGTATTAAACTGCACGGGTGCACAACTGGATGTCTGGGAAGAGTTGGCATTGAACACACATGAATCGTGTGTGCTGTGGTGTTTTTAAACTTCTTTGCTTTATGTTAAGCACAACAATCATCATCCACTCTGCATGAACATGCTGATGGAGGTCGGGGCTTACCTGCAGGTACCACAGCTGATTGTTCCCTGGTTGCTGCAGTGTGGGTGGAGACTGCCACTTGCATCTTTACATTCACACTCACAGTTGGTAGATAAGCTCACTGTCAGTGTGTCTCTAATCCCCAGTGCTCTGATAGTGAAAGTCTGGTCCTTCATACACGAGTCTGCTGTCACTGTGACATCGAAGGAAATCTGGGGAGTGCAGTGTAGTTTGGGAAGTTATTCAGAGGAGAACACACATCAAATTTAAGAAGTTGGATTGTTGACATTCAATGCAGTTGGCTTGTCCTTTGCAGCACTTCCTGAATCAGAGTCAGATCATCTGGTAATAACTGTAAAAGTCCTGCTGTCTTCCTCCTTCAGTTCATGCAGCCGTCTGAATGTAGGAAGTCGTGTATGTTCGTAACTGTGAGTTGACAGATGCTACCAGAGACAGTAAAATGCTTTTACATACGTCCGGTCATGAAGTCATGTAGAATTGATGCACAGCTGCTTCATAATAACAATAAGACTTCTGCACTTGGAATACAACTTCAAAAGGGGGATTGATACCATGTCAGCATTAGAACCTGCACAGTACAGGACTGTCATGGAGAAGAAGTGGAGGTAACAGAGGCAGGAGGAACAGCTCAGAGCTGAACCACTGCTGTCTTTCACAAACAGGAAGGAGTTGAGATGGTTCGGATTTGATGAGCATGCCTTGCTCTGAAGGTCGTCTGTGCACGTAGAATTGGGAAAAGACTTTAGGGATCCTGCTCACAGGCAAGCGGTCACAGAGCCAATCTGTTCTGGTGATGACGTGGACTAGCAGGAGAACGTGTTAAAGGAGGAGTCATCTTATTTAATCCTGCACTAGTGCAACCTGGACCAGGATGAGCAGGGAGAACTGAAGGAGAACTTTGGAGTTGGAAACATTTCTGAAGAACAATAACAAAAAAGAACTGACCTGCTGTCCCACACGCACGTTGTCACAGACCCCCTCGCTGTCCCCGGCTTTCTCTGCATCATCACATTTAGGGTCGTAGACGACTCTGACATGGTCGGGGAGGTTGTCGTGGGTCAGAGTTACTTTGGAGGACAACCTCTGTCAGGATGACGAATAAAGGTGTATGAGATCAGTTACATTAAAGACAGGAACAGCACAGATTCAAAATGTGTCGGTGTTGAATGGACAACTTACTTTATACGCACTTTCAATCAACTCAACAACATTTTTGGAATCGATTGACAGAACTCCCACCTCAGACTTCGGAATCATCTTAGAGAGTTGCTGGGATTAAAATAAAAGGAGATTTAATGAGAAACCATTTCCCAGTAAAATTGTAATATGGAATTTAAAATGTACAGAAATGATAAGTTGCAGTTAATTACCTTGTAAACTTTCTCTACATTCTCTGTCACTGCAAATATTGGCTGGATGTTGTTTTTTTCCAGCTGCATGGCCAACTGTCCAACAGATGGGTAGTCCTGCACACAGGTGGGAAACACAACATCTGACATGTGGGGATTCCTGTTAAACACTGGAAGGAAACTCACGACCTGCTGCTTCGTTTGGAACGTGGTGGTCATTAGATGGCGGTTATCATTACTCCTATGAGCTGTGGTAACAACGACCCTTTGGACTGTCGATTCTCTGGTACGAGTCTGTACACACCATCTCACTGCTCTTGGAGTACAGGCTGTCTTTCATGTGGCACTTCTCATCATTAGGTTCCAGTATGCCGGCCAACTTTCCATCTCCGGCCATGTGGAATCCGGCGTCAGTTGTCAGCACCAGTAACCGAGTGCTGCTGTTCCTCCAACCGATTTCATCCTAAACGACAGGAAGTCTTCGTTCAACAAGAGGAGCTAAAGTAGCAAGTTGAAACCAACTTTGAACTCATTTCTGTTCCCTCCTGTCTCCCACAAAACCCCTTATAGACAACTGATTTACTTTGAAAGAATGTTCAGTAGCAAACTGGATGTTAACAGTCCTGCTTCTTACATGTGTTAAAACAGAGATGAAGTTCTTTTCTAGCAGCATCTCCTTGTTTGAGTCCGTACCTTACAAACCGCAGCCTGCATCATGGCGTCCAGACTCCCCTCAGGAGAGTCCAAATTCCCAGAAATGAACTGCTCCATCACTTTTTTTTTAAACTCTTCCTCCCGCGGCGTCATATTAAGCACATGTCTGTAGCCGAACGCAGCCTGACACTGCTGGTAATCCTCATCACACGGCTTCTGCAGTTTCTCCTTGTTGGTGTTGGTGTAAGGAAGCACGGCCTTGTCAACAAACGCTCCGAACCCTGTCGTCGTACAAACAGCTGTTAGTTCCTGAGTCTTGTTCTTCGTTGCTAAGTTGAATATATTGATCATATGGTAACCAGTAGGTACTTACTGGTGTATGTATGGCACAAACACATGTCTGTGGCTGTACTCTTAATAGTTAACCAATAAAAAACGTGAGTTGTCAGACATGACTTCAATCTCTTTACCTATTTGGGCATGTTCAGTAATCTTGTTCAGAGCTGCAAACAGATCTTGTCCCAATCCTTTGACATTTTGCAAATCATCTTTCATGGAGTAAGACAAGTCCATCAGGTAGTAGAGATCAACTGGATAACCCTGAACTCTTCTGAAGGAAACACTGAACGTGGTCGGAAGCCCTGGAAACACAGAACAGAAAAACAGTAAGTAACAAAGTAAGTAGCAATGTGTTGATCAAATGAGATGACGGATGATAGTGACGAATCTGAAAATACATAGTAATCTAAATTATTTTACAATCACTTGTTCCAGTTCCAGATCCAGACAATGAGTAAGTATCTGCTCTGGTGTCACTCACCCGGCCGTAGTCTCAGACTGATCTTCTGTGGACTCAGCTGGACCGACTTCTGCTGGTTAAAGGACTCGGACAGAGAATCTGCCTTTTCGATGCGTTGAGTGTTTTCAGGAGAGAGGATTTCTTCCTCCTTGCAGCCTTTACTCTTCAACTTCGCCCGGGTGTCACAGCGTGCTGCCTCCTGCACACCTGCTTTGGTGAAATTCTGTACAAAGAGAACACCATGACGTACACATAGTTACACCACGCTCTGATCTGTGTCTGCATATATTGACACTATTATACATTAAGTTTGAACAAGCTACACCAGACTGCACCGTTCACGAGTAAAAACAGTCTCAAATAATACCTGGACCACAGTGGCACTAATGGCAAAGTCATGAGGATGTGCAACACCAATCCAATACTCATGGGATGTGCAGACAGTTTGATTTGTAGCAGGAATTACAAAGTGAATCTCTATTGTGTAGAAAAGAAAGTGAGAGTGAATATGACTTGATTCAGCTGTTGCACTGAGGGAAGTGCTGCTGTGGAAATGTACTTTCAAAATGAATCAGTCCAACATTGACTGAAGCTTTATTTACTGGGTACAAGAGCAAATACGGAAAAGTGTGTGTCGTTTAAATAAGGCTGAGTCACTAGAACATTTAAACACTCATGTTTGTCCATCAGGATCTAAATGTTGCCCCGATCATTGTGCCTGGTTTCTGATCTAAAGTGTTCGCTGGGTAAAACCTCGACAACAAACAGGATCAAACTGCGCAGACAGAAAAAAGCTGATGATAGTATGTCGCAAACGAAGTGCAGCTGAAGGATCCGTTGTCTGTGTGTGAGCGGCAGATGCCTTGTTTCTGGAGCAGGCTGGGTTAACCACTTCCTCTTGCATAAAGCACACACACACACACACACACACACACACACACACACACACACACACACACACACACACACACACACACACACACACACACACACTCATTGCTCTGCTCGGCTCATGTCCCCGCAGGAAAAGATAAGAATGACTGACATGCTGACAACTGAGTGGATTCTATGGAAAGAAGCTGCAGATGGGCGGTTAGTTATTAGAAAAATATAAAATTGTCATTCATAAAACAATGTAAGGTATTTTTCTAATTCTTTAGTAGCTGCATCCAGACACATGTGATGGTGTCAACTGGAGAGTAGCAAATAATTACAGGATGGGCTGTTGGCCCGACATTTACTGACACATTTACACAGATGCAGAATGGGAAAGAATCCAGAAACATAAAACACTCCTATATTCAGTTTCTTACCAGGTTGTTGCACCAGGCACAGAAGGGCCCAGATCTGATGCAGTCATGACAGGAGTTGACGACAGACGTTGAGCAGATGTCTTCCTTTTCACACAATCCTGCAGAGTTAACACAATTGACCACGAGAGCATGAAACACGGTTGTGAGGTGAGCACCACTGCAACTCACAACACACACTCTCATGTTGCCGACTACTTCTTTATGTTGCAAAATTGCAAGTCTTGTATTCCATGAGGACAAACATTAACAATGGTGTTCATCATCAATAGCAGTGGCTGTCTGCTACGTTGTCTGTGGGAGGGTAAGACAGTGGAAACAAGCTTGTGTTGTCGACTGTAAGCTAAGGAAAGGTTAGCAGTTTGTGTTGAAGACCAAAGACTTTGTTATTGTGGAGGCCTTGACAGTTTTAAGAACCACTAGTGTTATAGCTGCAGTGTGCAGGCGATTGACTGCTGGTTGGAGGGTGCAGTAGTGTTGGAGGGAGCAGTAGTGTGGCTGCTGGTTGGAGGGTGCAGTAGTGTTGGAGGGTGCAGTGGTGTGGCTGCTGGTTGGAGGGTGCAGTGGTGTTGGAGGGAGCAGTGGTGTTGGAGGGTGCAGTAGTGTTGGAGGGTGCAGTAGTTTGGCTGCTGGATGGAGGGAGCAGTGGTGATGGAGGGAGCAGTAGTGTGGCTGCTGGTTGGAGGGTGCAGTAGTGTTGGAGGGAGCAGTGGTGTTGGAGGGTGCAGTAGTTTGGCTGCTGGATGGAGGGAGCAGTGGTGATGGAGGGAGCAGTAGTGTGGCTGCTGGTTGGAGGGTGCAGTAGTGTTGTTGGGAGCAGTAGTTTGGCTGCTGGTTGGAGGGTGCAGTAGTGTTGGAGGGAGCAGTGGTGTTGGAGGGTGCAGTAGTTTGGCTGCTGGATGGAGGGAGCAGTAGTGTTGGAGGGTGCAGTAGTGTGGCTGCTGGTTGGAGGGTGCAGTAGTGTCGAGGGAGCAGTAGTGTGGCCTGTGGTTGGAGGGAGCAGTGGTGTGGCTGCTGGTTGGAGGGAGCAGTGGTGTGGCTGCTGGTTGGAGGGAGCAGTGGTGTGGCTGCTGGTTGGAGGGAGCAGTGGTGTGGCTGCTGGTTGGAGGGAGCAGTGGTGTGGCTGCTGGTTGGAGGGTGCAGCAGTGTGGCTGCCGGTCGGGCACACGGAGGTATGATGGCAAAGAGCTGGATGAGCAGTCCAAACTGTGAATGTAGTTCATTTGTACTATGATCTACACTTAGTGATGAAGATATAAGGATAGTTCCTGAATGCTATGTAAATACATTTTACTGACTGTAGTGACATCATATATTAATATTACACTCTCTCTCTCTGATCGGCATCCCGACTCATTTCCCAGAAACAAATTTGTGAGAGAAATCCGTGTGACGATTGGCCCGTCTGTCTTTCGGTCTTGGGTTGGTACGTCCAATGTGGAAACAGTCTGTCTGCCCATGATTGTTTGTTCTAAGTGGCCTGTTTTCAACTTATTTTGACCCCTTGACACCCACCCGTCTAAGATGTCTACTTTTCCAAACTTACCATTTGTAACCATCAACAGGAGCAGGACACATGGCAGGTGCTGATCCATTTCCTGATGACAAAAGATAACAAATGTATGTGTGTTATTCCAGATCAGAGGGAGAGGCTCCTTTTCCTGCTCTTTAAAGATGACAGTTAGGGAGGGGGGGGGGGGGGGGGGGGGGGGGGGGAAAGAGGGGAAAAAAA
>CAAKHC010006820.1:0-15829 GCA_901007825.1 Macroramphosus scolopax
AGGGTAAAGGGACCAGAGCAGTGTTCCTTTTGCCCACGTGTGTTTACTAAGAAGGACCGCCTGAAAAGTCATCTCCGTGGCCACAAGTTAGACACACTGCATCTTTGCGAAAAATGTGGTCAGTACTATGGATTTTGCAAAGTAGGTCAACATCGGAGGAAGTGCGTTGGGATGCCAGACCCCGCCATTGGTTCGCCATCTACTGGGAGTGTGTGTAAAAGCACTTCACAACCAAGACGTAACATTATTCAAAGGCCCTCAGAGCCCAAAACAACCAATAAGGTTCAGTTCAAGTGCCCTCACTGTACACGGACGTTCAGGTTCAAATCATTACTCTTGAGACATCTTGTTTCACATACTGGATTGCAACCCTACCCCTGTATGTACTGCGGTAACAGATATGGAACTCGGTCATTGTGCTTGCAGCATGAAAGTTACTGTAATGGTGACAACAAAGAGGGTCAGCCAAGAGTCGAAAGGGATTCTGCAACAACATTGTCAAACATGACTACTTTCAGAGAGGCAGCAAGGAAGCCTCCAGAAAAGCCTGAAGGGGACTACAAATGCAAATTCTGCACAAAGACTTTCATGAAGTCCCGAAACCTGCGACGTCACATCTTGACACATAATGAGGTAAAGCCTTATCACTGTAAAGCTTGTGACAGCTGCTTTTCGAGATATGATTATCTTAAAGTACACCAAGCTCGTTGTAAAGGAAAGCGATCACGATTGGAAGTCTGTATACCCAAAATCAGTTTAGATGATGTTGGCAAAGGTTGGCAAAATAAATCCTTTCGTAAGCCCGTTCAAAAGCCGGAGACGTTTGAGTGTGAAAATTGCTCAAGAAGCTTCCCCACACATTCCAAACTTTCCCGACATCTCACAATGTTCCATACTAAAAAATTATTCAAGTGTGCACGATGTGGCACTTCATTCACTCATGAAAAATCGATGAAAAAGCATAAGAAGATGAGAAAGTGCAGGAGGCCCGAAAAGGAAACCAATGCTTCTCTACCACTGGGAGATGAACCGAAAGACAGTATGGTATCTGCCCTTCGTGCGGTGAAAAGTAGAGTTCTACACAGGATCCTGCCTACTTATAACAAAAAGTACAAACATGTGTGCAGTTATTGCCCCCGTGCATTTGGAAACACCTGGCAATTAGCTGTGCACATCCGCTTGCACACAGGAGAGAGGCCATATTCCTGCAATTATTGTGGGGAACATTTTATAAGGAAGGATTATGTGCAGCGACATTTCCCAAAGTGCCCTCGGAAAAAAGATTGCATCAAAAGTTGTACTAAGTCAACAGTTCCAGATCAACAGACAGGCTGTCCAAGTCCAAAGAAAGGCTTTTCTTGTGCATTCTGCAGTTCTCGTTTTTTTTTATTCTCACAGCTTCAGGATCATTTTTTAAGCGCTCACAAGCTGGAAACAATGGATCCACCACTGTCCACTGCCCCTCTACAACACCATCTATCCAGTATACCACGCATTAAAGAAGAGCCTATAGATGATGCATTGGACCAACAGCCTAGTGATGGTGCTAATTTAATCTGTAAACTGGACACTGCACATACCGGTGAGGTAACTAAGACCTGTGTTTGCACAGAGTGCAATATGTCCTTTGCAAACAAAGCTGGACTAACTGGTCATCAGCGTGTGCATTCAATGGAGCATCCTTTTCACTGTAAAACATGCAAGAAGGGCTTCTGGAATAAAAGTCTTCTCCGGAATCACAACAGGAAATGCAGACTTGGACATGTTTTGGCGAGGAATAGTACTGAGCAGTCGGATGTCCATTTGAA
Organism: Macroramphosus scolopax; assembly: GCA_901007825.1. NCBI lineage: Eukaryota > Metazoa > Chordata > Actinopteri > Syngnathiformes > Centriscidae > Macroramphosus > Macroramphosus scolopax. Next base: position 1,809 of record CAAKHC010006820.1, read on the forward strand.
AGCAGATATTGATTTTGCGCTCACTGACTCTGTTCCACCGTTGAAAGACTGTTCAGAAACAAGTGACACGGAGGATTTGCAGACCAACGTCTCCTGCGAAGATGACTTGATGGAGGAATCCTCACAAAAGTCAGATGAAAATAAGGTGGAAAGCAGCCCAAATAGAGAGAAGAAAGTTGTGCAGTACCAATGTTCAGAGTGCGATATGAGCTTCACAGATGGTTTAATACTCATTAGTCACCTTGAGGACCATGGAAGAGAGGAACAAGAGAAAAAGCGTAACACATGCAGTAAGTGTGGACGAGTTTTCACCAGTCGAGCAAATCTTGAAAAACACATGAAGTCGCATGGCATTGATAAGAAATTATCTTGCCCTGATTGCCCCAAGATAGTTTTCACCTTAGCAGACCTTGAAACCCACAGTGCAGTTCACAACCCAAATAGACGCTATGCTTGCAGACTGTGTAATTATAGGTTTTGGACCAGAAAGAGTTTAGGCAATCATTATACTGACGGTCATCCGAATAAGGTTTTCACTTGTCGTATCTGCAATAAGACCTATGCTCTCAAAAAGTCACTAGTAAGACACTATAAGCAATGGCATGAGAAAGAGCAGAAGGAACTTGACACTCCTTTACAGGAAAAGGGAAGCGCTGAACAGTCCAGCAGCCAAGTTACTGGAGAAAGTGAAGAGGATGACAATGAAATAACTGAGGACAGCGACTCGGACTCTGCCCCATACTTCCCTTGCCATGTGTGTGGCAAGACATTCCCAACATCAGAAAGTCTTGAAGATCATCAGCGATGTCACCTGGGTGAAAAACCACATGAATGTGCAGAATGTGGTCGATGTTTTTTCCAGGCATCCCAGCTGGAGCATCATCAGCGCATGCACAAGTCTGAATTTAAATGTCAGGTATGTGGAAGGGGTTTTGTCTCCTTCTTTGCTTTGCGTAATCATAAACACACTCATGGTAAGAGTCGCACTTATCGTTGTTCCAAGTGCAAGCTTTTTTTCACAGGACCCTCACAATTAGCAGAACACATGTCCACCCACCAGGAGGAGAACTTTCCATGTGACATATGTAATCAAATGTTTCTATCCAAGAGTAGCAGAGCTGAGCATCGGAAAAAACACTCCTCGTCTGGTGACTGTCCCCAACCAGTAGTTCCTTCAGAAGAACATGTAAAATCTGCCTTATCTTCCGAAAGTTCACCAGTGTTGAACAAGGAACTTAAATATCGCTGTGGTGTTTGTAGTGGCCGCTTCAGAGACCCCGAGGAGCTCTCAGAACATGGTTGTATTGCGTCTGAAGAGCGAAAATACTCCTGTTCAGATTGTGATAAATATTTTCTGCATGCATCTCACCTGAAGAGGCACAGGAACACCCATCACATCACATGGACGAACAGTGAATTTCCATGTAATCAATGCAATAATAGTTATTCCTCCGTTGAGCTTTTCCTCGACCACCTTAAGAGCCATGTCAGTGTTACTGCAGCAGAAAATAAACCTGACACCCAATCTCAAGATGGAGAATCTTCAAAAAGTTTCATATGTCCAATTTGCCATCGGTGTTTTGCCAATGCCACTGAACTGATCCATCATTTCCCCATACATGGTGGTAACACATTTAAGTGCAAAACCTGTGAATTGATACTTCCCTCCAAGCGCAAGCTGGAAGAACATGAGCGTTGCCATCTGACTCCAGCAGCTGAATCCCAGGAGCGTCCTTGCCCCAGTCAACGGCCTGCAATCACAGCGACTAAAAGTGCAAATACTTCAGCTAACACATCCCTGCCAACGTCCCATCACGATGCTGGAGAGGAAGAAGAAGTGGATGTTACTGGAGAAGATTTGTATAATTGCCCAGTTTGCTCAATTCCATTCTCCTCAAAAAGCGGTCTCTTGGAGCATCAAAACAAAGTGCACCAAAAAAAAGTGAAGGCATTTAAATGTGACGTTTGTGGAAAAACGTTTGCTTTGAGGCGTTACCTTCAAGTGCACAGGCGAAGGCATCCTGAACCTCCTCCTCCTCCTCCCCCTCCTCCTCAAAAAACAGTTCAGAAGGTCAGTACTGGTTTCAAATGTTCCCAGTGCCCAACTGAATTCAACACGGCACAAGAGCTGTCTTCGCATTTGAGAATGCACGCTGAAAAAGAATATGGAGATTACCGTTGTGACATGTGCTACAAGTCGTTCAAATATTTGCTTCTTCTTAAGCAGCATCAAGAAAGTCATGTTGGACAAGTTGTGTATGAATGCACAGAATGTGACAAGGCCTTTGCTTTCCCTCACTTACTAGAGGAACATCAAAAGACTCACGCTTAGGGCTCGCAGTAGTGGTTGTCACATAATAGCCACTTAACGCTCAGTTTGAAGAATATATATTGAAGCGGTTTAAAATCCCTTTCATGCCTTACATCTGACTGTACCTCCACTTAAAATCCCAGTCGTGGGCCAATTTCTATCATACGTCGTTGCAGAACTTCTGTTCACGTCACTATGACGGAGCATTTTCCCTCGACTTCTTTCATTGTCATTGTATATATGCTTGTTCTAGTATTGACTTTTGGATACAATACATTGGCCACAGGGTCTTTGTGGAATTTGTAAAAAACTATTTATCACACACAGATGTTGAACTGTTTTACTTTTGTGTGATGAATACAAAACTAATGGGATGTTTATGAAATGTCTCGTGAAATGCCTAAAGTCTTGTTTTGACTTTGATTGTTTGACTTTTATTTTGAAATAGTTTTTAGTCAGCGTCTTAAAACCTTCTTTTCTACTGTCTGACTTCATTTACTCTAGATAACTTTGTAATTTTAGTTTTTGTAAAAAAAAAATGTTCTATATTGACTGTCTTGTACAGACATTTGAAAGATTCTGAAAGTTGTTTTCTCAAATCCTTTTGTTTTTGTAAGAAGTTTGTGTTGATGCATTCAATTTAAGGAGTAGAGTAAAGTACATCATCGACTTGTTGTTTGTATTTCTTTGTATTTTTCATAGGCAAAATAAATGTGAGTTTCTCATGAAAGGCTTAATTTCATTTGGCTACATACTTAAGTGAAGAAGTTAAAAATTAAGATTATTAGTCTAATTGAAGCGTGTTCCTATTAGTCAACAATGGATCCCATTAAAACATCTACCTTAAGCCATATCACGCCTCTGCAAAATTAACACCCCCAATATATTCACCAAGGCTATAATTAAAAGTAATCTAAAGAATTAAGATGATTTTTAAGTAAAAATGACTCCCAAAATGTAATATTGCATCAGATGCAAAGAACTGTAATCCATCTTGAATTTTGAGACCAGTTGTGTCCATCACATGGAGCTAATGTCATATGTGCTTATACGTTTTGTAATAAACATTTGAGTAAAAATATTCTGGAACAATTTCGTTGTTATAGTTCTGTGTGTGGAAATAAAGTATCTAGCCCATTCTAAAAAAGAAATTGTGAAGTAAATCAGTTGGAGGCTGATGCCGTAGTTACCACCAAAGTAGAAGCGCTGGAATGGAAATTCCAAATCTGACTTATTCAACATACTGGTCTTTTTAAAATCTTCACCCATATACAATTTGATGCAGGCTATTGGTGAGAATGCCCCCAATTATGGTCTAAAAAACCTGAGCTTTAATCCTAACTGTTAAACCATGTTCAACATTGTTGAAGATAGAGTAACCCTGTTTTTTGCAAAAGGGGCATTTCTATTAGCCCAGTTCTTTCCATGTACCATACTTTACTGCAGCTATATCTTCATCTGATTTGATTAAGTTGGGCTGAACACAAGATTGAAGTGTAGTGAGTTGTCTTCCATGCTGATCCACTTGGGCCACCACCAGATTACATAAAAGTAGTCAGTGCAGCCGAGCTGTGAGTAACAAGAATATACTCATCTTTCAAGGGTAATTGGGATTTATTGTGTTCTTCCCTTAATGTAAGTCATGGCCACGACGTCCCTTGGCTTCTGTCCTCCTTTTTTCTACCTTTTAGCTTCAAATTGTCAGGATATTGCCGAGAGACAAAGTGCACAAGTTCATGAAATGCCCGTGCCATCATGATTGAGGATGAGACCGGAGTACCTGCGAAAAGGTATGCAGTGGGATGGTGTAGTAGGAAAAAAACAACACTATTAAAACAGGATAGAGCTCTGAGTCAAGACGACATTTTGCTGAATTTCGAGATCTAATCCTTTGAAGGTGGCACAGAAATTGGAGCAGCTTCACCAAATCAAGTACAACACTGGTCAACCATTTGAGGAAGGCATTGATGCAACTTCAAGCACTATGCACCCTGAAAAAAGGAAACATTTTCACTTGCAGTATATTTTTAAACTGAAATCCATTGTTACACTGCACTGAAGAGGCAACTGGAGTTAATGTGGTAACAAGCTGACTGGAACGTCAATTTTCAGAAGCTGGCCAACAAATGGTTTTCTAATTGTGGAAGGGTACCATAGAGCTCTGACGGGAAATGTATTCAACTAAAGGATAGATGCAAAGCAGTAACTGAGGACCAGGAAGAAGCTGGTAAAATATACAGACAAACCTTACTGAAAACACTAGACATACAAGACTGCATAGACTTCTGACGAGGGAACTCTTAACAGTGGATCTGACAAAAATTTAAATGAACTAACTATAATACAACAGAACTAATGAGACAAGATCCAGGTCATAAGAAGTGGGGGTATCCGCACATGGTTGCAAAGGCACTGGAGGCTGGACCAACACTAGAGGAACAAAGGGGACTGAGCAGACTGTGTCATTTACAGGCAGATGCACCGATGGAGACAGGGAAACAGTAGGCTGCAGCACAGACTGTTGTGATGGCCTCTGCAGTGCATTGGGGAGTTTTAATCTGTTTCTAACATGTGTTCCTGTGTCCCTGCTCTCCACGTTGTTAATATCAGTAACTCAGGTCACCTGGGCCCAATGCACTGACATTATTAGAGCAAGACCGCAGACTATCAATGCGACAGTAAAACCCGGGTCGTTGGCCGGACCCAAGTCATTAGTGGAGTGGGGTTGTAGGTTTGTAGATGGTGATCTCTCTGAGCCCTTTCCATACAGAGCCAAAGTCATTGGCTGAGAACTGGTTTTGCAGTTGTTCTGATCACAGTTGTTCAGCTTTTCCCATCTCCTTGCTAAAACCTTTGCCTCTCTAAACTTGCCTGTGTCCCACTCCCTGAATGCCACTTCCTTGACTGACATAAGCTGTGTCTGAGTTTGTTGTTTCCATAACTCATCCTGGTTTGTGATGGCACACAGTTGCCCTCACAGAAGCTCATGTAGGATGTCACAACATCTGTAAACTCATCCAGACTGTTAATTGCAGTCTTGAGACTACAACAGATGCTTTGCGGCTCTGTGGCGGTAGGCAACTCAAATTACTAGTAGTGTAGGGAGACAGGCATCTATTCGACCCACCACGAGGAGGACCACAATAAATGTCCTGGGGAGTTCCTTGAAAATGACATTCTGGAAATTATAGATTGATGACGGGCACACTGATGATTCAGGGGAAGCTTTACAGGACAGATAGGTAGCAGGCTACTCAACTGGAATGGCGGCTTGTTGTGAACTGTCGCGAGTAGAGGATTTGGCTGATGGCTAGGAGCTTGAGGCTTTGACTTGTAACTGAAAACTAGGGGCTGAGGTTGAAGGCTAACTGGCAGGAGGCTAGCAGAATGGGGGTTAGTAGGCTGGGATTGATTTGCTCAAAACAGTTCAGTGACATCAGGTTGTAGCCTAGCCTCAGGAGAAGCTGATTCAAGCCTAAGCTCAGGGAAAGCAGAGAGAAATGAGCAGGGAGAAAAGACTGAAATAGTGCCAGAGATAGGCAAAGACACATTTTGACCAGTTCATGGTCTGGCAAATTTGCACAGTGAAAGGTCCTTCCAGTCAGAGTCTGAGGTTTTCCGCAAGACACCTTGGCTATCATATGCATGAGAAATATGAAACTGGGAATTACTCTGTTTAGAGAAGGCTTCTCCTAATACATGTTTTAGCCCAGTGACTGTCAGTCCTTGCCCTGGAGTACCCCTGCCCTGCATGTTTTGGATGCCACTTTTGAAATGAATGAGACTGATTCCCCAATGTCATCAATCTCTTCAGAAGCCTCATGACGACCCATTCATTTGAAGACACATTCATTGGAGGTGAAGTAATCATGCAGGAGGCAAAGCAGAGGAAAAACTTTAGGAAAAAGTGAATCAACTTAAGGGCAGAAGGCTAGATAATCTACTGCGAATGTAATCTTGCTACAATCTTTGCTGTTGGGTGCCAGAAAAGAATTCCAGCTCAATTTGCTAAACATTTGAAGACAACTATGGTTAAGTGCAGTATGGTGAAATGACTGGACTGAGCTGATCATCACACATTAGTGCGTTTGTAAAGAAGTTCACACTTCATTTAATGGTTGACAACCATTTTCAAATAAGACATGTAGGTTATCTATTTCCCCGGCCATGCAAGTGCATTTCACTGTCAACAAGAGTAAAGGAGATTAAAGGTTAGATCAACAAGGGTAAGTTAATGATGGGTCGAGGTGTAACCGGAAGAGTTGTGTTTTTAGTCTTTGCCAGAAGATGTACAACAATTTGCTCGTCCTGACAAAAAGGAGGGAGGTCATTACATCATTGAAGCACCAGGGATGAGAAGAATCGTGACTGGGATGAGTGACACAAGGGAGTCGCAAGATGGCCTGCAAACGGTAGAGGAGCAGAAGGCGCAAGGTGAGGTCTGGAATCTGACCATTGATGGCAGTTAGTGAGTGGAAATAAGTCATTGCCTGTATTGAACTACAGTAGTCAACAACTATGGAACAATTGAATTTTGGCTTTCAATGACTGTCTCTCTACTGTAACAGCCCCTCCCACTCTGCTTCTAGTTTATGTTTCTGTGCAGGAAGTAGTCAGAGAAGCAGGGTTGTGTCAGGAGAATAAGACACACGTCATACAGTTCCCCTGACAATCAATAAATAAGAGGGAGCCGGCTACTCAGCTCTCTCTCTCCTTCGAGCTTGCCTTGTCTTGTTTGACAGGTATTTAGATTAACCCATTCACACTCTATGTTAACAAGCACTCAGTTCAAAGATGCTGTTCTGCACCAATAAAATTCAGAAAAGAATGCAAAAACCAGCCATGCCTGTACTAGTTCCAGCTACATTTACATGAATATTATACTAATATATACTAATATTAGACGCACAAGTTAGATGCTTTTCTGTGAGAGCTGCAATTTGGTGTAGGCCTATATAATATATAAGCTCTATATATGTTTGTGTTATGACATATTTTATTATAGGGACATTTCTTCTGTGACATACCACCTCAAATGACCTGCAGTTTCAACGGCGGCCCCCAGCGTCCAATCTCCAGAAGACTGACGGAAGACTGCACGACCCAGCGCTTTAGCAGTGTCGTTAGGGCTTCCTGCGCATGCGCTGGGTAACCTCGTCGCTGTCCTCCGAGTCTGCAGCTGCAGCTTCTAGTTCTTCCTCCTCCTGGCACAAAATCACGTTTGTTCACCACAGAGCGCAGCTTTTCCTTCGAGAGTTCATTTTTGCACGGACAGATGTTTGCAGAGCTATTTCTCCTCCGCCCACTCAACCATTGTGTCTCCACTTTGAAGGATAACGTCAACGTTCCTGTGACCGGTGAGTCGCGTTTGGCAGTGGGTTATTGTGCAGAAGCTGCTCCAGAGGCCATCGCAGCTAGCTTGCTAACATTAGTTCTCTCTCCGGCCTTCTCCGGGAACGTGGCCGGCCACCTCCCCATGCTTAGCTTTCACTAGCTCAAAATCTGAGCTACCGTTATCTGGACAAGCTTATTGTTTGGCAGGGTCAACCACTAACCCACAGGGATATTACTTTAGCGTGGAGTCCGTTGTTCAAGCTGGTAAAACGAAACTGTTTACACTATCACTGGTTAAGTGGCATCACAATGTGGCCAGCATTAACATGGCATAGTTGCTAAAACCCCTAACGTTGGTGTTGTGTGGTTGTTTCTTTGCTAGCAGCGGTTCCACAAATGTGCATTGTTTTTGCTTGTTTTCTTAACGTAACATTAATCTGTTGAGAAAAAAATAAATGCCTTATTCACGTTACTGTAATGTTATTCGTCCTCCATGTACATTTGAACCTCCACTTGTTCTGCTTTACACCTGTAGGTCTCCTCAACTTTTACTCGTTTTAAACTGGTTAAACAGCAAGTGTCGAAATGTTCTGTCTATGTAAATAGTAAAGGGTCCAAGCGTGCTCTATTGTCAAAAGATTTTGCATTCAAATTGAAGCAGCAAAAGTTAAAAAGACGTGTTCACTTTGCATTCACTATTACTTCAAACTACAAGTATAATTTATATGGGAAAGAATAGTCAATGAGACACAGTTAGGGCATTAGCTTAGTTGCAATTATAGGATATAGGAAGACATTGGAGGCAGATGTTTATCAAAATTACATAAATAGTTGATATAATCAAGAAGCATATACATAAATATTATATATGTTTATAAAGTGATGGATTCCCATCATTACAATTTGTTTTTATAAGAGGTTTATAAGCTTCATTTAAGACTGAATTTTCGTATTTATGATATTGTGTTTTTATTTGTAAAGAAGACTTAAAATGCCTTTTGTTTTTAGTTTCTAGTTCAACAACACAATTCAATTCATATAGTCTGGGCTGCTGAGACATTGGATCTGTTAGTCACTTGTCTACATGATTTTTCTTGCTGTCTTGATAAAGTTGAAATTATAATGATCACGATGAGGCTACGACAGGCTATACCAAACCAATTGAAACGAAGCATATATGTCCCAGGGCATCCCTCAGGCAGTCTATGTTGGACATAGGAAGAGAATGGTCAGAGCGGGCTGCCATTTGCTTTTTCCTTGACATTACTTTTCGGTCTCACTTCGGTGGTTTTGTAAAATGGCCTGATATAGCATTGTTCCAACTGGACCACGATAGCCTCACCTTAAACATGTCATGTGTGTAGAGGGTCTATGTCATTTAAACAGATTTTCGTTAAAGTACACATGAATGATTTTCTCAAATATTGTTTCCCTTTTTCTTGTATTTATATTCTACAAACCATGTTCAAAAGGAGTAACCACACTCTAAGGTAAAATGCATGAAGTGTATTTTATGTATAAAGTTATGCATTTAGAATGAGTAGGCAGATATATGTATGAGAATGTCTTAAATATTAGTGCAAGTCCAATATCTCATTATGACATCACTTTTTGTGTGATTTACAGGAAACAGCCTTGCATGACCTCAACATCTGGGTTACCTGCTACCATGCTTGGGTTACAGGGCAGTGCTTCATCCTCCAAAGTCTATCGTTGTGTAGCATGTTCAGCCACATTTACTGGACTGGCCTCCCTGCTCGTACATCAAGCAACCCACGCCAGCACACTCTCCAAGGTCTCTGCCCCCCTTCCAGCACAGCCGGACATCAGCCAACATGAATCACTGTTTGTAAGCAAGGACTCATCCAGTGAGCAACGTAACCCACCAGTCTTATTGCCCAACAACCCTTCACCTTCTTTTTATATTTGTGATTGTGGAGAGGAATTTCAAGACTTCGGTCTTATGCTTGAGCATAAGTATTCACATGCCTCTCAAATACAGCTATTGCAACCCGTGGATAATCATAGTGTCCCTTCTAGTGGCACTGTGTGTGAGGACATTCTTCCAAACCAGCCTGCAAAACTCAGTCCAGCTGTAACTGAGCCAGATCCGGTTAGTTGCCCCTCTACCTCAAGGTCCCCGGCTATTCAGAAAGACCATAAATCTGAAGGAGGACTGAAGGATGGCATTTCCAAATTAACCACTCCGCCTTGCCAGTATACAGCCAATCAAGATGAGTGTGAGAAACAACTTCAGAACACATCGGCTACAACTGAGCAAATACCGGAGACTGTAGAGGACAAGCAGCTCCAGGACAAAACAAATTCTGATCTCAGTATTGAAAAGGTTGAGAGTTTGCCCAAAAATAATGACAATATGAAGTTGCTGGCATCTGCGCACATTAAAATCTTTCCGCTCCCTCTTTCACAGACGCATAGTGATGACACAATCACCCCTAAACCAGAAGTCGCCCCTGTTAAAGTAATACCTGGCACAAAAACTCAAGCATCAAAGATCAATGATCACTCTGTCGCACAGTTAAGGCGAGTGCTTGCAAAGCCTGGTATAAAGACGAAAGCTCCATCCATTAGCAAAATTCTTGATTCCAGTAAGAAAAGGATTGTGTCTTTAACTAAAACACTCTCGCCTATTGTGGTTCTTGAAACCCGTCAAAAGCTTGTGGACCCTGGCAGTAATGGCACACATGGAAGATATCAATGTGGCCGATGTCGTCGGATCTTTCAAAGCACGGACAGACTGGCAGAGCATCATTTCTTGCACAAAAAAGAGAGAATCAAATGTTGTCGTCGCTGCAAACAACTCATCATAGGAAAGTTGCCTTTAACTGACAATCACGTATGCCTTCAGTTAGCAAAGAAGGCCGTGCAGCCGTCAATCCCTTTAAAAAACAAGTCACCACTTGCCTCAAAAATCGTGCCATTCCATAATTTAAACAATACAAAAAAAGTCCATTATTGTCCATCGTGCAAGCGCAACTATGCCCGGAGGTACAACCTCAAGAAGCACAGGTGTCATGGCCCACCGTCAGCCAGCCCGCAGCAGGCCAAGACCAACACTGAGAAAATGCAAACGTCAAAATCAAGTGGTAAAGAAAAATCCAATGCAGACGTTAAAGATGGATGTCATACTGCCACTAGTATTGGCGTGGGAACTGAACTCACTGGGCATATCAAGGTAGAGGTGACGCCTCCTGACTCAGAGGACGCTGCAGTTTCACAATTGGCATGGAGTGGTTCAGCCAAAACCTCACCATTTTTATCCAAGTCTTCCATAACGGAGCAGCATAATACAACTTCTCTCGGTGGAACTTCACTCCAGCAGGGAGAGGAAAGCAGGAGCTGGGATTCATCACCAACTGATAATGAAGACAGTAATGAAGGTCAGTGGACAATGCCCTTGGATGATGAAATGGAGTTGCTTAGTTCTGCAGAGAATATTCATAATAATACTGAGCTGAAGAAGTCTGCGTCAGTTGAGATGGGGCCCAATAGCCTGCACTATTTCGTCAAAGAGGGTGTAAAACGTTACCCTTGTAGCAGGTGTCAGAGAACCTATAGTCGGGCGTCCACTTTGGGACGCCATTTGCGTCTTTGCGGGTTCAGGCCTCGTGGGCCTGTGACTGTAGCACAGAGTGGTAGTCAGGGTGTCATTCCACTAAATACCAACAATATCAGACCAATGTTTGGTTGTTTTGTCTGTGGGAAGTCCTTTAACCGCAAAGATAACATGATGGTCCACAGAAAAAAATGTCTGTTGCAAAGAACAATAGATAGAGCATCTGTCCAGCAGAATAGGTCAGGCAAAACAAAGGATGAGGATCATGATGGAGGCAATTGGGGCATCATGTCACTGCCCTCTGTTCTTCCAAGGAGGGTGACGTGTGAGTGTGGGGTTGGATTTACATCTCCAAGGCTTCTCCTGGAGCATCTACAAAAGCATGCACAGGAATCATACACATGCCCAACTTGTGGAGAGACTGTTAATTCCTGGGCTGACTATGAAGTTCATCTGCAGATCCATATGCATTCTCATCACCAGGTGCTGAAGGGAGTACAACCACAACGATCACAGCCACTGTTACTTCGATTTCAGCAACAGCCACCTAAGCAACAGTCATCACAGTCGGTGCAACGGCCTCCACAAAAACAACCCTATCCAGTGCAGCTTCCATATCCAGGGAAAAAGCAGCAACGGATTGTATGCACACGATGCGGCAATACCTTTGCCACTCGCTGTTCACTTCGAAGGCACGTATCCTGGAATCGATGCAAAGGTGGTCGGGTTACAAATCCACCCTCAAATCCACCCAAAACGTATCACTGTTCCCATTGCAACTGCGACTTCCCAAACGCAATCAGTCTAATATTTCACCAGAGGAGTGGGGCTTGCAAGCCTGCAATCAAACCTGTTCGTTGCCCCGTTTGTCTGCGCTGGTTTGGCACTCTTGTTAGTTTACAGAAGCACCTGCTCACTCACAAACAGACTGAAGCATATCGCTGCGATGTTTGTCGGGGTACATACCCAAATCTTAAATCCCTCAAAAACCACCGTAGGAGGATTCATCGCATCATGGCTGGAGACACGAAGCAAAAACCACAAGAACTGACTTCTTCATGAGATTTTATGATTTCCTTTAATGCTAACTTTATAAGACTAGTGCATGTCAGATTTAAAGCCACAGTGTTTTTGTTTTTCATTCTGCACAGCAACTTCTACATTTCATAGTAGTATAACACTGTATAAAGATAAGATATGATAACATGTAAATATTTGTTATGTCAAATTAGTCCCTCTTATTACGGTCTCATAGTCTGTAAGTGTATATTAGTATTTTGTAATCAAAACTTTTATCAAGGAGGTTGTGATGTAGCTTGTCATTCCTGGTGTAAATAAACATGAGTTAATGAAACTGTAAATTGAATCAGTCTTCTGTGCTGTTTTATCTAATATCTTACTTGAAGGCTTTAAAGCCCATATTACTGGATACACACATGAACATAATAATCCCTGCACAAAATAAGCATGTTTTTAGGGGGTAATTAAAGCTGCAAACAGTTATCTGCAAATGGATAGCTGGACAAGAAATTCACATCTCAAGTTTTTTTCAATAAAATATCAAGCTTCTTAAACATGCTTTGCAAGATTCATTGCATTCATTAGAAATGTCGGCCACGGCTGAGTGAGAAAAAGACATCTTATTCTTTGAATGAAATAAACCCATAATAATTAATACATTGCTTTTATGATTTCTGCGTTAAGACATAAGTATAAGATGAAGGTAGTTATGGCTGAATGGTTAGTGTCAAATCAGTCTGAAATTGAATACATCTTTTTTTTACAAGGCCTCATTTCCATAACAATCTAGTGTTCAATATGTAATATGCTTTCTAACAAGATTTTTGCTGAGTCGGTGCATCCAGAAGGATTTAATTTCGAATGACATGTTCAATCAAAGATGTGCATTTTAGAATTACTTGTGAACACTAAGTGTCCTTGATATTTTGTTTGAAAGTTTTTTTCAAAACTAATCAGGCTACTGCTTGTCAACTAGTTTAATGGAGGCATGGCATCAACTGACATCGTAGGTTTTACAATGTCTCCTACCTTGTTACTGATCTTAACCTCTGCTTTAAAAGTCCTGTGCCAAAATCCATTAGTATTACCATCTTTATTGAAATTATTCTATTACCACAGCTGTGTAGGGCCAGTTAATGTATCATTGAAAAGCTACATATTGCTCAAAGAGTGAGTAAAATAAGCTTAATTATGACCCAATAGCAGCCACAGTCTCTTTAATATATGATGGGAGCAGTCAAAATATAACAAAGAGATCCCAATACATCACTAATCTATCGCTTTGTGTAATTAACGATACATTTGTTTCTTGTGTGTAGATTCAACTGTATCGAAGCTTTAGCACAAGGAGGCATATAATCAACGTATTGACATTGAGTTTAGGACGTTTGTCTAACTGCTCTTTCCAAGATCATAAATATATTCTACAGATGGATACAATCGCAATTTCGTGTCATGAAAACTAGAAGTCAGCTGCTAAAACCAATAATAACATAGCTGAGTTACTATTTCCAGTCGATAGGTGTCAGTATAAAGAAGTAAAACCGGACGTTGTTCTTTGATGGGCGCCATCCGTAGAAGAAGAGAGGGTTCTTTCCTCTCTTCTTTTGGTGTGGCTAACTGCAACCTACTGCTGCAAATCACCGGTCAATTAGCCCGATAGTTTCACAAAACGACATAAGAGAAGCTGTGTTCGGTTGGTAAAAGGGACAAGTCCTAATTTTGATAAGGCGGTACTTTGAATCTCATGCTAAGGTAAGCTGATATTGTTGTCATCGT
>CAAKHC010006822.1:0-11009 GCA_901007825.1 Macroramphosus scolopax
CAGCGAAGAGATCTACATTAACCAACTGGAGGCCCTGCTACTGGTAGGACACACACACACACACACACACACACACACACACACACACACACACACACACACACACAAATGCACACATCCCTCCTGGAATAAACCAAGATCTCATTCAAAGTTTACCTGTCACAGCTTCTGTTGAACTCTTCCTGCTGACTTTGTCCCCCTTGAAGGCCCAGATGTAGACAGTGTGGACGACTCCAGGTCTCAAGCCAATCAGCTTATATGAGATCTGTTCCCGTCCCAGAGGGATCTCGATACTGGAGCCCGATTCCGAGGTATAGCTCAACATATATCCCTCTATATCTGCCCGGACTCGATCCCATGAAACTGTTGCAGTGTCCTCTGTTTCCCCAATGGTGGCCACATTCGTTGGTGCATCAATTTCTGAAGAAGTAGAGATGAGAGGAGGAATGAAAGACTCAACAAGAACGAACAATTAAGGTTCCTCAGCTCTAGAGACTGTGTGGAGTCCGTCTTCTCCTGTGGTACAGAAAACGAGACACAGCTCTTTTTACATCATTTTTATAGTCATTTTTGTCGCATCTTTCTGCCAGTAACCACAGTGACTTACGCCTCCTCATCATGTGTGTACCTATAATTCAAAACCAATAAAGCCTGTCAGACAGACTATTACAGGTTTAGCAAGATCCATTTCCATTGCTTGGGGCAGGAATTATATAGAATTGCAATAGCACAAGTATAGCAACACCAAGGTCTCTGTTTTTGAGGACCCTTTGCTTGTGAGTAAAATCTGAACCAGCAGCAGTAGCAGCATGTGGCAGGTAAGAGTAACAGCACAAGGAGTCTGCAGCAGCCTCAGGCTAAAGGGGAAGGGTTTGTGTTTCATGTGAAGAAAGCAATGAACCAAAGCTCTGAAGCTTGGCAGAAAACACAGCCCAACCCATGGTCTTGCTCAGGATGAGCTGTGGGAGCTGAGCAGAACACAGGGTCCTGTGTTTGTAAAAAATCTGTGGGCGTGAGGAATCACAGGAGACATATGGAAGAGGAAGGATGAGCAGTTGGTGGGTCATGCGTCTAGATGGGTGTCAGTCTCTGCCGAGGGATCATCGATGAAAGTAAAGAGAGAGGAGGAAGAAAGAGGGGGAGGATAAAACAAGGCGCAGTGAGAGCGCCCATCAGAGACGCGGAGGAAGTGAGGGGAAATGTAAAAGCAATCATCATTTAGGATCATTCCTCTGTTGCAGAGGATCAGACAAGGTCAGGCCTGTCTGCTGTCCCCTTCATCAAAACCGATGATGCATCCAAGAGACGAGAGGAACCGTGCAACTGTCTCACTGGATAGCTTCACTTTGTCTCTCTTCTTCCTGCAGTCACTTTCTGTCCTTGGCTTCAGTGCTTGACAGTGTGTCATGAGCTGAACACAGAAATAATGTATCTGTTTCTGTAGGAAGGAGTGTTTTCCCCAAGGCGTGCAAATAAGAGGTCAGTCAGCAGTCTAAGTAACTTAAATGAGCACTACTGAGTGAGTTCATGCAGGTATCCATCATGGATGAACAGTCTTATGGATTGAGCAGATTCATGCTGGCACTGCCTGCATCCTTTTTAATGTTTAGCCAAATTTATTTGAATAAAAGGCCCATGGCTCATGTCTTCTCAAGTCAGTGAAGGTACCGATGAGGACTCCATGGCTACAGCGTTGCCTTGTTCTCCTTCGAACACAGTTCAGCTCGCTCCTACAAGCCGCCTCAGCGGTCTGATACATCCTAGAAGTGCGGCTTCTCGCAGGCTTGTAGGGCGCCCGCATTCGCTGTGAAGTTTAAGTATGATGGATCGAGTTACTCCAGACGTTCTACCCCACTAGCTGCCTAGTGACAGTGGCTACTGGGCTACTCAACATGAGTTGTGGCTTCGGCCATTTGGAAAACAGCTTATCCGTTATGGGTGGCATGTGCAGCAGAGTCAACTACCACATTGTGAACAGTAATAAGCCGCCTTTAATCATTCACAGCCTCAGTGCACAGTGGAAGCCATAAAGTAGGTCTGCGGCCGGAGCCAAGGGAAATATGTGTCAATAGGCTGCCAATCCTTCAGAGACGACTGTATGTCAGTCAGGTGTGGTATGTTACTTTGTGCAGTCCCCTTTCTAGTGGTGCTTTCATGTTTGCCCAAGAAGCAGGAGACAAATGCAAGATTTCTCTCTAACTTAAATCAAAGTCTTTTCCTCGCATGAACCAAACCACACAGGATGCAACACTTCGTTGTCATGTCAACATCCACAATGTTGTAGTGTGTAAATGTGATTTCTAGCAGGCAAGGTTGACTGCACCATGTAGTGAACAAAGATACTGGAGCCAGACACACATCGTGTGGGTGTAACTTTGACATTTCATGAATCCTCCGTGGATCCTTGTTATCTTCTAAAATCTCCCTTCTCACATTTTCCTACACCTACAGCACAGAATCAGTTCATAAAGCCTCTGATGGATAGGTCTGACAGACAGGGTACTCCCACTGGACCATAACCTACAGTGAGTCCCGGTAACATAAAGACTCAACATTAGCTCCCTTGACCAAAAGTCCATCTGCTTCTGGTTATGTGGGCCTCGTCTACGACTTTATTGAATCTGAACCAGCAGCAGCAGTCGCTGTACGTTATCTCATAATCTTTTGACACGTTAGTGACTATGAAATGTCTGTTCCAAGTAGAGATTCCTTTGATTATGGTGTTTTTCTAATTGCAAACAGTGACTCATTCAGTTAGGTTTGCATATTATAACTCATCTTTACCACAGGCTGAGATGAGGGTTAATAGAGCTGCACTTTGAGCATTCATCAACCATAATTCCGTTCAATAGCTACGCACAGCATTAAGTTCATTCCATTGTTCTTATTAAACAAGCTGCAAGGCCATACCAAGTACCAATATGATATACTGTGTAAGCACCACTTAAAGCAACATAACGTAGCTTTTGCTGAGCAACAGCGCCCTCGCCTGGCACAAGTGGTAATTACAAGATTCCTTTGATCTTCCACGCAGGCTCAAGGCAAACAGCACGTTCACTGAGATAATGAGCATCTCTGTTGCACCATGCCAGTCAAAATGAAAACCAGCACATCGTCCCTGGCAAGCAGAGGTGAGGACTATCCTCTTCAATCACCTCTGAAAGCCTTTTTTCGAACAACACCTAAAATGAAGGATTGTAGCTACTGGAGTGGAGACAAGCCACTGTCTGTCTGCTGCAGATTAGCACATTCACACACACATATACACTCTCATGCCATTACCCCACGAGCAGGTGGCACAGAGAACAAGATTAGCAGTGACAGGGGGCCTTTTGAGAACCCGACTGCCTTCAAAAGAAGAGAGGTGAGTCTGGAAAATAACTGATGACTAAAAACCATTAAATTGGCCGCCTCAGGGTCTGAAAATATGAAGAGCCATCAGCCTGGTGACTGCTTTTGAACTGACTAAGCACTGAATGAGACAGGAGGTCAAGACGGAGTGAAAGTTGGACGAATTAAGAGAAAAGGAAGTAGACCATAATAATGCCTAAATGAGCAGAATTATAGGAGTAACCGAAGACCCGTTGTGCCATTGTGGAACATTTGTCAGCTAGTTAAAGCTTTTAAGGACCTGAATGTCAAGACCAGCTGTTGAAGTGAAGCCCTGTAATGAATTCCTCCGCGTGCCCTAAAACCAGTCCAAAACTAGGTTAGACCAAAGACACTCAATCCAATACCGGACCGCTGTGATACAACATTACCAGACGGACTCACTAAATTACAAACCTCACCTCAACCATCAGGGAGCGTTTTGCAGTTGTCACACCGATCATATCATATTTCGCCTCTCTGTGACCAAACTCACCATTAGAACCTGTCCAAATTATTAGCTTGTAAATTCCATTCCTCCATCATTGACCTGTAATTGCACCTCTTGCTGGCTGGGTCGTGTTCATTATCGCTTCAACATCGGCCGTGTGCGAAAAAGGTTGTATCATTGTGTATAACATTATGTGTTTTTCCTATTAGATTCTGACCACCGGTGATTTATAGTTGGCTCGACAAGGGCAAAGAGTTTGATGCTGCTCCTAATTCAAAAGTGGAATTTGGATATCCCCGCTGTTTATTTAATAGGTTTCAGATCCACAAGTGGCTGATCTGTCATTTTTAGTGTCGTCCAATTTCGCCAATGGTAGCACAAATGCAGTCTGACTGCAATTTCCATTCAGCGGTTAACCATTTCGAGGAAATTCAACCCATTTTTTTGTCCTCACTGGTAATGTGTAGAATATACTAAAGCAACAGTTGTGGTGACATCCCAGTAACATACAGACACATTAGTTTAAATGGGTCACGGGTGGATGCTGACATGTTGACACTGACCTGTGGCACCTGTGACGGAGGAAGGTTTTCCTTCAGTTGTTCCTTTGATGGCCTGCACTGAGATCAGGTACTCTGTTCCTGGATAAAGACCTGCAGGAAGAGACACGTGTTAAACAGACAATCGTCGAATAGATAGTAACTTTCGTAACTTCATGTTCAGACTTGTGTTTTGTCTGTTTCAACACCTACCCACAATAGTGTGCTTGGTTCGCGCCTCCTGGCTCATCTGCACACTCAGTTCCTCCTCCTGTCCCGATGGGTCAGTGTGTGTGAGCCTGAAGTGATCCAACACTGTTTCTGGGTTCTTCCACTCCACCTGGATGGTGCCTTCTGTCTGGTCAAGAACTCGGATATCATCGATAACTGAGACATCTGGCAAGGACATATAGCAATGGCAAGTTAGAATTGAGAGAACCCCAGGTGCCAACGAATGTTTGGCCCAAAGTTGGCCCATGTCTTCAGTTGTGTCAGGGCCTGCAGGACCACATCATATCACAAGCGCCAGACATGGTAAGAAAATGTTTAGACAAAGGCATTTAATCCATATATGAGATATATGTAACGCACAGACAGATACAACAGGCACCATGTGTAAACAGGAATAGTCAGAAGAGATGTTTTGATTTGGACCATGTGGTGAAACAATACAGAACATTGTGAACCATCAAAACAAAACAAATTATACCAAATAAAAAAATAAAAGTCATCTGTGTCTTTTTTTTTAAGGAAAAAAGAGAAAAACATTCACTTAAAACCCTCTTTTGACGCAGATCTTCGTTTGAAGTTTGCAACCAGTGAATTGTCTGCTTCACGCTCACAGGCCAGATGATGTTTCATCGTGCCCGAACTGGAATGTCGTAGTGTGAGAAGTTTTCCACAGCTAACCAGGCTAACCGCAGATGAGGGTCAAACTCAATCCCCCCCTCTGTCTGTTCGTGTGTCTGTCTCTCCCATGGCCACCATACCTCTCTGCACATCTGTCTCCAACCACATCTGTGGGGAAGTCCGACTTCCATTAAACGCATCCGTGGAGCCATTTCCTCGTAATTACAGTTAAATGTAATAATTAACAAAACCGGTGCTTAATGAAACACTTTTTGTTTGTTAGTTTGCAGAATAGCATTTGTGATAAACTACACACATCAACGAACATGTCGATTAAATTTCTGCAGGAAAATACACCTTAAACATAAGATTTGCTTCGTGCTTACCGCCCCAAACTCGCTGCAGGGTCATTATTCAGAGGTTAAAGGTGACGTCGTCATACTTTCCTCATATGTAAAGTTTCTTAATCTTCCAACATTCAAGTGTCTGACATTTAAGTGTTTTTCATTCCTCACCTCACTTACATTTGACCTTAAATGTGACCGTTTAATCCACAGAGGATCTAACTTAATCCCACGTAATTTAGGAGCTAAAGGCCTCCCTAACACACATGTCTTTTATAGATTACATCAGCCTTTGCCACTGAACCACTGACACATTTAAAGCCAACATGCTGCACCAAGCATCATTCAAATTCACCAGTCTTGGAAGTCTCTCTGAAAAACACTGAGACAAGTAGAAGCACACGTCTTTAGAGTTTACCAGTGTGCTCACCTGTGGTAGCTTCAATCTGGTCTGCTTCACTTTGGTAGCCGTTGATAACAGCCTGTAGCTGGACGATGTAGGTGAGCCCAGGAGTCAGTCCTGTGATGAGGTAGGAGTTTTGTGTGTTGGGAATCTGAACCTAGAACACGACGGGGGAAGACAAAGAGTTGTAAAAATCATACTTGGCTTGATGCGTCTATAGATGATCTCAGGAGCAACAGGTACTTGCCTTCTCCAGGGTACTCTCCTGATTCTTGGGATGATATGTCAGAACGTAGTACTCTACCCCCCGCATGGATTCCCAGTCAACCTGGAGAGAGACGTCAGTCACCTGGACCAACTTCAGACCCTTAGGAGTGACGACTAAAGAAGACAGAAGCCAAACGATGAGTCATTTCACTCATTAAACATAACTTTTCAAAGAAAAGCATAGAAATAATAGTGAAAAATGTCATGACATTCATTCATGAGTGTTTTTCACCAATTGAAAAACATACACATGTTTAAACTTATTTATACAGGACAAAGTATAGATGCTGTTTATTCATCATTGTAAATGTGCATTAATTAACCTGAAGTGTCTTGAGGTAGGAAACATGTCTTTAATACCACTATGCTCTTATAGTTTATTATCCTTACACACTCTTACAGCCTCGCTCTGCTTTACTGTCTCAGTAGATGTCTTCAAACATTTTCGCTTTTTTATTATCACACCTGGAGTTTATGGAAGAAAATATGTCAGGTTGCGAATAAGAAGGTGCGTTACGACGTGGGAGTACAATAACAGCAGCCAAAAGAAAGTAGACGGCAAGTCAGCAGAGTCGGGGTGAGGTGAGGCTTTCCACAAACCAAAAGAACTCTCTGTAGGTGTGATGCAGTAAAATACATAAATGGTCGCAGCAATAAAGTGCACAGGAACGCAAATATACTTCAAGGGGGAAGGAGTCTGCTGTAAATTTGGTGAGGAGGGAATTCACATAAGGTACAGATGTTGTTCCACAAGGCAGAGTCAGGAAGCGGGAAGCTCCTTTTATCTTTTTAAATATAATTATGTTCTTATGGGTTCCCCGTCCATTGATAATGTTAGTTATGTGAATGGGAATAACCAAACATGTGTTCAAGACAAAATTCAAAGGGCGCATTATACTAAACACAGTCTTATTGTCATACCAGAAGACAAGATATGTTTCCTGTCTTTGAGTCACATCCACGGATGATACGATGAACATCTGCATCGCGTTTACGCTTCGAATCATCAGATCAGCTTAGGCGGAAAAATATTTAAATGTCAAAGCATTTCTCCATCTCTGGATGTCTGCCTCTGAAGATGAAGGTAGACAATGAATACAAGTGTACTATCCCAGAAGTACAGTATATCTGAGGGCAACGCGTCGAGAGTCGTCACCCCGGGCTGCGTCCTGGGTGATGACTCTTGACGTCCGTCATCAAGGCGTCGACGTGACAAAAAGCCACATGAAACAGAAAGCGCTCCTCTTCTCCCGCCGCTACCCACTATTATTACTTACACCTAAAATCAACACTCCGTGTTTTTTTTACCTCCCACATTCCCTTCACCCTTGACTTTTTCCCTCTGGCGCGGTGTCACGGTTGATGTTGGAATCCATTCAACAGCACCTACACACAAAGCTGTCTGTCTCCTCTTCCTCGGCCGAGCAAAACACAGCTTGAGAAAATCTAAATTGCCTCAGCTGACCTGCTACTGTGAAGGGGCTGAATTTTTGCCCCCGTCCTAGTTCTTGAAAAGCTGCGGTTCAGGACATGAAAATGGTTGTCGGCGCAGTTAGTGGATAAGAATGTGCTTTGTACTCGGGAGTTAAATGTTTGAGGGATCAGCACTTTGACAAGCAGCCGAATGTTGAAGATCTTCTTAGAAACTCGTACAATCTCAAAGGGAGAATTCTGATTAAACTGTCCAAGCCTGGCGGTTGCGGTTCGCCTTTCTGCTTGTCTGCCCTTTAATTATCCCACGATCGTACGTTGTATTCAGCTCCTCAGGCGGCTATTGTGGTTTGGAGAACGGCACATTTAGCGAGGAAAGGTGTTGCTAGATGGAGCTCCAAAGGACTGATGGTCTTTCCTTTATTTTCGTTGTATTATTTGACCTGATGTCATCAGATATTTGAAGGCCAAAGCCACCAGCAGTGACAAGGTCAGTCAACTGAAAGGGCCCCATCAGCTGCTGAATCTGAAACAACTGCTGGGGAGATTCTTTGAATTCCACAGAAGTATTTTGCTCATCATGATACCTGCCTAAGAGGTACAGTCAATACATTACATCAGACACTTACGTAATGAACAATCCTCCCCATAAAAGCCCTCATCGCAGATGCACCGGCCATCCAGACAGAGGCCGTTACCGATGCAGTCATTGGGACACTTCTGGACGCTGCAGTCCTCGCCGGCGAAGTGAGGGAAGCACACACATTTGCCATCAACGCATTGTCCCTTGTCGTTGCAGTTGTCCGGACAGGTCAGCTGGCTGCAGTCCTCTCCCGTGTAGCCCTGATGGCAAACACACTTCCCATCCACACAACGGCCGTTATCATTGCACTCGTCAGGGCAGGAGGACACTGAGCAGTCCGGGCCTTCCCATCCCGGGTTACAGACGCAGCTGCAGGTTTCCTGTTGGTAGGTACCATGGCCACTGCAGCTTGTGTCCACACCTGGAGACGAAGGTGGGTTAATGCCTTTACCTTGTTATGAACCTCCTCATAAACATACATGTCTATTCTCTATCTATTGGGACCTTTTTCGACCATTTCCCCCCATCATCTTTAGGTCCGAACCTACCTGCTGCACCGCCACTGCCACAGCATCCCTGAGTACACTGGGTCTTCAGGTAGTTGACTTCTTCTTCCAACCCATTAACTCTATACACGAGGGACTTGAAGGTTTCAGACTCCTCACAGTCGCACTTTGGCGCGTTCAGCTTGATGTTGTGTCTGAAGACAATGTCGTTCTCTCCATTCATCGACGTCCCCGTCTGCAGACCTACAAAACATTTCAGTTCAATATCAACCTCTCGTCGATCTCTGTGAGTGGAAAATGTTTCCGATTAAAAAGCTTAGTTCGTAACCTGCTTCGTCCTGGGGCGGCTGGCCTTCCAGTTTACAACTGGAGCTCCCCGGGACGTCGATCTTATAGACGTGGCTGAAGGTGAGGCCCCGGTCTGGGCCTGAGGAGTCCAGGTAACTGTTTGCCCAGCTGAAGTGTGAGATGGTGCAGAGAAGGGCCAGCAGGCTCAGGGACCTACACGGTAGTCTATTGGCCATGGCTGTAGGAGACGATAAGAGCAAATCAGATTAGACTTTGTATTCTCGAGTTTTAGAAACAACTGACGATGCATCAGCTCCATTACATTCAATGGGTCTCACTGCTGTATATTCAATCCGAGGAAACCTGAACCGTCGTGTCACTCAGGTGTGATGTGTCATTCTGCAGTACAGCTGGTGAGTTGCGTCACCTCACCAGAGGTCCTTTAGAGCCAAACCAATAATTGTGCTCAGTCAGGCATTTCCCAAACCTTCAAGGAGCACAGAACCTTGTCCTCCGCCATGATGTCATGGTGTCTAATGACAGTGATGTAATGTGAAACAAATCCTCACCACGGCTTCCCCAAAAAGCCAAATTACATGCTTTAGAAATAGTAGCGTTGCTCTAACTGGTGCAACAGTTTAAAGGCAGAAGGACCTTTTGATCTAACTGCTGAGTTTGTGTGTTCAATGGAAACACAGGACCTCTAATAGAGTGACTGGACTCTCAGTTACCCGGCAAACTGCATGTTCTTATAAAGTCACGTATGGGATGTGCATGGAGTGCACAACGCGTCTTACAATCCCGTACATATTTTAGTTAATAATAGAAGACAGGAGCAGGAAACAGATTTCAGTGTGAGCATTGGCCAGAACATTAAAATGTCAGCATGTGGGCCGACCAACCTGCCAATTCTCCAGACGGCATAATTATACCATTATCAGATTAACAGGGATTCTCAGCCAGGATTTAATGTGTGAATACCTGACCCTCGAGGGATACCAGAACCTCTTATGTGTCTTGAGATTGAAAGCTACTCCACTCGGACGCAATTTATTCTCAATACGATTAACTTTGACTGAAACTTCCTTCAGATGATTTTAACAGCAACGTAACTCAAGTAGCTCTGGGATTTAAAAGTCTTTTTTGGGGGGCAGAAAGAAATAGAATTAGCATGCTCGTTTCTAAGTAGTCCAAACTCAATATGCGTAACCAAGTTTGGCTTTTTAAGCTGCCAGTTCGACTGCTATCAAAGGTTTGAGGTCGGAGACTGGTGCCTGACAGAAATCCAAGCTATGACATCACTTTGGAAATTGCTTTTTTGACCCTGTGTGGTGGCCAAACTTAGACTTTAACGGGTGTTTTATCAATGGCCAAGACTTACGAGGTCAAAACCAAAGTAAAAGAGAGTCGAAGAGAGAATGATGGAGAGAGGCGGATGGAAAATCTGGCATGCTGAGACAAAAAAAATAAAGTAAGTAAGACAATAAATAGGTGAGAGTGGGAATGATGGAGAGAGTGTGTATGAATAAGTGACAGTCTAGCAGTTAGCCACGTTATGGACAGTATACTTCAGCCATGTGGAGAGGCACCGCACACCGGAGGGCAGAGATGCATGTTTATAGCTCCCTGTCACGGTTTTATTTGACGCTTGCCTTTTTTTATTTCTTCTGGAGAATATATCACTGTGACCTTCCAAGCATAGCAGAGGGCTGCCGCCGACTGCTCAGAATGTCCCAGTGAGGGGAAAGAGAGACAGATGGAGGAATCAATGGAGAGGTGAAATGGGGTATAGAGAGAGGGAAGCGGAGCAGTCAGAAATGGAATTACGGCGGGAGAGATATATGGATGGATGGATACGGATACAGACCAACGGACGGACAAGTTGTAATGAATAATAACTGGATAAATGGATGGATGGATGTGTGGCTAGGTGATAGATGGATTGGTAATTGTCTCTTCTGAATGACTTGCTGTGTCAG
>CAAKHC010006823.1:0-19074 GCA_901007825.1 Macroramphosus scolopax
TCGGTTAGTCTGTGAGTCTCGGACATTAGACGGATGAGGAGATGAAGGAGGGAGTGGCGGAGAGGCAGTGCTTCTCCCTCTTCAAGTAAACAGCTGCCTCTCCATCACCCGCAGGCTGAGCCAAACCCCGAGCTCGCAGGCCAAAGCCCTAAAAGCCGAGGGCCTCCTCTTCGAGGGCAACTCCGACCAGAAACTCTTGTTGTGAAAGTGATGAAGAAACCAGCAGCGTTCAAAGTATAACTGACCTTTCGCTGTTCCAGCCAGCGGCGAGGTCTAAATGTGTTTTGTTTATGGTCATCACTGATGGATGCGTTTGATATGTTAGCACGCACTGATGCGTTGGAAAAGAGAAGGTCATCATCAGATAGGCGAGTCAACAATGGCACAGAAAGCCTGTGAAATTACATCGAATCTCACATCAACAAACGGACCATTCACAGGAAAACATAAACAAATGCTGTTGTGAGTTGTAGGGAATTTGCACTGTGGGAAATCATGTTCTGTGTGCTTGAATGAGCCGGCCGCAGTGTTTATTTGTGTGTGTGTGTTCATTATGTGTATAGTCTGTGAGTTGCAGCGTAATTTCCCCAGAGTGACCCAGGTTCAACTCAACAGCTCAGACTACAGTGTCCAATCTCTCCAGAGTTGAGGCCACATACAGCTGCCGGCCCTCAGAGATCTGTCCCTCCACCATGGGGGCGGAACGGGATCATGCTGAGGACACACACACACACATACACGTACATGCAAAGCAAGCAGGAAAATCAGGAAGAGACGAGGATCCAAGGTCATGAGAAACACTTTCTTTCACATGTTGCACTTCTTTCAGATCTCAATCATCGCAGGCTTGTTTTGGATTTCATTCCAAGAAGTGGCACTAGTGGCCCGGAGCTGATCCGCCACGAGGGAGCAGAAAAACAGACTGACCTCTGACTATTTCGGGCTCAGCTGCAGAAGAATCTTCTATTGTACCGTATAGCTGTGTTATTGAGGTGGAAAGAAAAGGAGTCAAAGACGGTGAAACGCTGAGCTCCTTACGCAGGAATGTTGTAACATCACGGCCTTCATCTGACCTGAGTGTCGTCTTTTCATTCATCGTGTTTCCTCTGCGCCTCCACGTCAGCGAAGGCGGAAATTAAATCTTCCGACAGAGACTATAAACACACCTCTTCAGGTTACACCTTGACCCCTCAGTGACTAACTCCTCTTGACCTTGATCCGACCTTTCTCCTTTTGAAAGTGTTTTCTAAATGACAAATGTAAACGTCTGGTAAACAGTCAAGCTACAGAAACCTTTGCAAATGTCACCAAAACATGGCTGCTCTATTCACTGCCTCGTGTTTGATCCAAGGACGACGTGGTGACGGTGAGGGAATGGAAAACCCTGGGTGGAAAAAGGAGAAGGGCAGAGGCACACCAAATGCAGCCTCTGAGTTACAGCTCGATATAGAGATTAGTAACAGAGGAAGTATTAAGAAATTCGGAGAAAACGGAGAGCGTAACAGACTATAGGCTAATGAGACTTATCCGTACCAAATGATAAATCAATCTTCCAGCAGTTAATTACTTTGCATTAGAGATCAGCTGTACAGTCTCTGATGCTGGCTTAGCGGTGTCATCTTTATTTTTCCCGGTCAGTCTTAGCACCCAAGGCTAATGCAACATGCTCTATTTTGACTCTGTGGTAAGTGGTGTTGTACTTCTCAATAACGTATGGGGCGCAAACAAACATAGACACACCACAGGGTTTCCTGGAAGAAGTGCCAAGGAACTGGCGTGTCGCCATGCAACGTGTGTCCCGACTCACCTGCTCTCAGTCGGGAATAATTCAGAGGACTGTGTCTAACGTATTAATGGTGCCTCTGCTTTGATCGTCCTGTCGCTCACGGCGACCAGAATATCACGTCAATCAAAGAGCTCTTTTTTTCGCTCTCTCACCCTGTTTGCTTGGCTCACTGTCAGAGGCCCCGCCGGGGAGCCCCAGCGGAGACGGGGAGCTGGTGGGGGTCACGGTCTGAGGCTTGTCCCCCTCTTGAGGACGACTCTTAGACGTCTCGATGCCTTTGACTCTCCTGGCATGACGGTTGCCTTTGTAGTGGGCTTCCGCTTGGCTCTGCAGAAGAACACAGACAAGACAAAAGGGGTTTAAGTGACGAGTAAACACCAAATCCAGGCAGGTGGATGAAACGCTGTGTGATGGATTAAACTCAATGTGACCTGCACAGACATACAAACATATGGACGCTTGTCATTATCAGAGCATGCAATTCAATATGCACTGGGGACCGGAGCCGGATGACAAGCAGGTTTACAGTGGATAGATTACCAACATGGGAACAGAAACATGCAATGATGAGACATCTGCGACCTCGACCTGTCCGCCGCCACTTGTTCTACAGTCAACTTATATTCAAATGATCATAGAATATAAAGTTATAGCTGTGTCTGGATCATCTGCTCAGCTCAAAAGTTTTGACATTCATCCTCTGCTGTCTGAACTTCTACATACGCCCTGACAGCCTGACGGTACTCGGCTCGGGCTTTTTTTATTACAGGCAAGTTGACGGACAGGCAAAGCGGAGTCGAAGTGCGGTCGGTGGGATGTTTTCTGGAGGGCTCGTACACCCCGGCCCGACACTGCCATGCTTCCTACAACACACACGTTATTACAGTACACGTTATCAATGGGCGGCTGGCTTTCGTGGGTACTAAGACACAAATACAGTGATGGCCTTCAGCTGCTCCCTGAACACAGCCCAGCCCTCGCACAGGCCCATACATAATTGCTCGTGGTCAAAACTAAAAATATGCTACCAGGCAGCGAGGAACATGCCTATAATATATCATTGTAGAGATAAAATAGGCATGTGGACTTTGAGTCCGGAGGTTTTCAGGGAGTGATGATCATCCTGCATTCCGGCAGTGGAAAACTGCAGAGATTTATCACAGAAGCTAGTGTTCCTAATCTCACGTTGAAAGGCTTTCGATAGCTAATGTGTTTGTTCAGAGCGTAAACAACTGAGCTGAATCATTCATCAGGAGACTACCGGGATTTCGGGGGAGTCTTTTCTCTCGGCAGTGTGTATTTGTATATCTTCACGGAGGAATGTGTGTCTGTTGCGACATGGCGGAGAAGATTCAGGGCTGCTATACTGAGCTGTCGCCGGCAGCCTGGCTCCACGGTACGGTGACTGTGAGACGGGAACACGCACCTACAGAGATGCACAATGGTGCACAGGGGGTAACACCATTTGCCATCTGTTCACTCTTTCTTTATCGCCCCTCTCGTATGTCCCTCAATTAATAACGCAAATAGAGTGCTTGTTGATCCAGACAGGTTGTGTCAGCACTGCACGAGAAGCTCACTGCTGCCTTGGTAAGTATGTCGAGTGTGCAGATGTGCTATCTCCTGTGCTGCAAATCATATTTGTATCAAGGTATGATGAGGATGACTTTTAATGGTCTGGATTAAAGTTCGCTGCCAGGAGGAGAAATGTTTCTTGAGAAGTAGCTGACAGCTGCCGCAGGTGCTGAAAGGCTCGGAGACTTTGACTGACACTTAGGACATTATGTTGGCCACTGGCTTAGGAGAGGGATAGACTGGCTTGGCAAAGGAGGCAGGGACTGATGAGACATGTCTATGCGCCCTGTTGTGTCTGTTTGCTCTGTGGCTTGCATGACTTGAACTGGCACAGTAAACCAGGCACAGCAGTGATTTACAAGATCGCATTTTTCTCGTAAACCCCGAATGATGAACTCAACTCTGGCTTTGGCAGACCCTCTGTGTTTGTACCCTGTCAAAGCAGTATTAAGGAGACGCTCTGGCAAAGCCTGCAGATAAAGGAGGAGAGAGCCGTGGGTGGAAAGGGGTTCTGCTTGCAAGAGACATGATCGCTCAGATGAAGGCAGGTATGACGGGAGATATAAAGGTATGTGGTGCTACATGAAGCAGCCACAGAGGCTTCCTGCTGCCGAGCCACGTGGAACTGCCAAGCAGCTGAGCGTCAGTGTGAGGTCCTGCTTGGCAGAAAAGGAAAGACATTGAAGGGAAGATAGGATAAATAGCCCCTAAATAAGTTACTACAATAACAGAAGGTGATATAAAGAGTTGGACTGAGAAAAGATGAGAGGGAGGAAAAGCTGCACCACATCAATCTGTAGTGCCTGTGTTTCATTATGCTGTGGGCTCAAACTTAGCAAGTGCTTCCCTGCATGACTCTGAATGGGAAGCTGTGATGTTGTGGCACAGCTGCAACTGCAGCTCTGAATGAGACAAAGAGAATGGAAAAGAGAGGAAGATAAAAGTGGGAAGAATAATAGATAGACTGGGACAATACACAAGCAGAGTGGGGAGGGAACCGTAGAGAGGGGAAGACGAGACAGAGAGAGGAAGAGGAAGGAAATAAGGGATGCTTAGCAGCCTAGTTCTGCTGCAGCGGCTGTGACGTTGGTCAATGCAGCGAAACGGAGCCTGTGATGTCACTGATGCACCACACCACCAAGGTTGTTCTGCATAAACTACAATTTAGCATCTCACACCACGACACAACACAGGAACAGAGGGTTACACACCCTCACCCACCACCCTGTCCTCCTCGACCATCCCTCCCCTCCGAGTCTCCTCTCACTCTTTCCCAGGATGCACTGGGGCTGTCATAGCCAGACACTAATCCATGCCCTTGACGAATGCATCTTATAATAAGTAGTGGCAGGCAATTTTAGGCATTTCGACACTGGAAATAATGCAGCATGCGAGAGGGAGACAGACAGAAAGAGGGGGAGAAGGTTGCTGAGAGAGAGACAGGAAGCGAAAGGGAGGGAAGCGCAGAGGGAAAGATCAAATGGGACGAAAGAATGATGGTAAAATGATGCGTGAAATGAGGAGAGCAGTGGGCAAGAGCAGGAAGGCAAGCGGGATCCTTTGAAGACGCATACATTGATCAAAATATTACATTGTTTGCCTCCACCGCTTTCTTTGACCTTAACAACCCAATCAACCCACAGATGGCAGATAGAGACGGAGAAATGTCAACATCAAAGGCAGAATATTCGTTTATCGGAAGGCCGAGGCCGAACTGTAAAATGAGAGAGAGGAATGCAGTATCGGATTCTTCGAAGTGTTTTCCAATGTGATATTTTCATACATTAAATATTCATCCTGACTTTAAAGAGAGCAGTGTGGGTGGGGAGTTGTTATAATGCAGTGTGGAGGACAGTTTACTCCATCCAACTTAAGTCAGACAAGCCCAAACTATAAACAGCTGCAGGTTTGACATTGCTGACGCAGGGTGTGCTTTGGCCTGTTTACACTGACAGTGGAAGTGACAATGACAGCAGAGAGGTGGTGCAGCCCTGCATATTGCAACACCGAGGATGCACACAGCTGTACGTGCCTTTCATGTGTCAGGAGCTCGGGAATGAGTCGCGGCTGCTGAAGGTGTCGCCCGTTCCGAGCTCTCACACATGTGAATAAACAGCTTTACTGGGGACACCGAGTGCTCATCAAACGCTCATCTTCAATCACTTGCCCGATGATTGTGAAGAGGAGCTGCACTCTCTGGTTCAGGGCCGAAAGTGACAGTATTGTGCTTTGAGAAGTTCTTTGTAAGCAACATATGATGGCAAGACTAAAGACGTCTGTATCTGATGCATTCTGCACATTCAATATTACAAATGCATGTAAAGTATATAATTAAACCTTGTTTCACATGACTAATATTATTTTTGTGAAATAAATATTCAATTTAAATGCAGGCTATCAACAGGGTGAATATAAGCTGATATTGATTTTCGGCCTGTAAATTTGTTAATCCCTGCACACCCCTTTTAACCATTGAGTTGATGATATTAAAATCTTTAACTGTTTCGCCGCATTGCATTTGCCATTGATTTACTGTAGATCCTGACTTTATCAAACAGGACATATCCTTACTGAGGAGAACCCTATTTGCAGCTGTGTACCGTTAAGGATTTCATCATATAAACATCTCTGACAGACGGTTTCCTGTTGGCTATGATGATATATAGCGGCAAACACCACGAAGTGGAGGCTGCAGATTATAGGCTTGCAGCTCCGTGCCTACACGGAAACCATGATTGTAGACCTGCGGAGTATATATAGCACGGTCCACTCCTAGATGCTGTGTATATTGGAAGGACGGATGCCCTGATGTCTGCACCACTGAATAGGGAGTTTCACAGCCAAATTATACACTACACACATGAGATTCAACACTGATCTTGTCATGTGTCTATCGAATCAGTGCACAGCAAACACTAACAAACGTGCATGCAAGCTGCCTGTGGCTGTAAAACGGCAATAAAATCCTGTTATGATTCTGGATATAAACTCCACCATGTGGACAAAAGCATTAACGGACTGTCGTTAATTGATATAATTCCACAAAAGCATAAAAAGCGGCTTTTGTTTTTGTTTTGACAGAGAAAATGTTGGAAAAAAAAAATTCTCTAGCAGATCTTGAGGCTTTGTACGGCATCGGTTATTGACCGTCCTAACTCTACAGTATATTGAAACAAATTAAATTCCAACAGGGCTGCAACTGCCAAAACAAAGCTCCAACAAATGTACCACATCCTCTCTGTCAATATCCGCTCTCGGATGAGCAAACAGAACAGAAGCTCCTCCAAACACATTCCTGAAGATTGTGTGTATGTGAGGTGTCACATGAGGTGAAAGGTGCGTGTGTGTGTAAACAGCAAAGCACAACATATTCGTAGCAACTCGGGGCAATTGAGAGCTGATGGGAAATATTGTGCGTGTCCTTGTACCTCGGAGTTGAAGCGGATCTGGCAGACGTTGCAGGAGATGACTGGTCGCTTGGTCTTCACCAGTGGAACCCCGAAGGTGTGGTTGATCACAGCCTTCTGCACCGGGTCCATCTGCCAGGGAGAGTGACAGGGGAGGGAGGGAAGGGAAGAGAGAGATAACAGGATGATTCTGTGAGCTATAATTCATTCGTATAGAATGCACAGACGTGTTTATGGGAACTATGTTGTTGTTTCTGATATTTCCTGCATGTCTGTTATATTTTCAGCAAACAGTGGTCATCGCTGTTGACAGCATGTTGCTACAACTGAGACACCTGCTGGATCCCACCCAAGCTCAGGGCTCTGATCCGAACCAGGTTGCAGCTTCCTGCTGTCGCTGTGCTAATTTCTTCAGCTGGCACGTCCATCACAGACATGCTGTTAGGCACCTAATATAAATTTAACCGACTCGCTTTAGCAGCTCTCCAGTGCGTCGGTGGCTAAGCCCCCCACTTTAAACTCCGTCCCAGACACAAAAGACCCTGCCTTTACTGATCTTTTAGGGCTCCATTCTAATTATTTATGTATGTTTGAAGCTGCATTTATCTAGCGATCAATGTTAATTGACCTTCGCATTAGTGAGGAGTCAATGGCTGGTGTGGGTTTCCATCACAGACATGTCATAACACAATGTCAGCAGCTAAAGCAGGCGAGTTCAACGAGGATGCAGCACTGCACGGCTGCACAGCAGAGGAGGAACAAAAGGCTCGGTCCGAGATGCTGTGTGGTTTGAATTTACATGGCAACCAGGGAACGTTCCATATTTCCCTCCAAGTCTAATGCAAACCTGTTGGTTTGTAGAGCTTATTGTCTTTAAATGACTCAATTTGGCTCTTTAGTCCATTTAATTTGGCTCGGCACCAAGCTTTCCCTGACGCTATAGTACACCCGGAGCCATAGCCTCATCTAATACCCAAAAAACATTGGCATGAGGAAAGACAGAGAGGCACAAACAAGTTGAATTTCAGCACGGCGCTTGTTACTCAGCAACTCCAAAGAAACAGGGAAAACAGGAAAAGAATGAATTGGAGAGGAGGCAGGAGATGTTTAACTGGATGACAGGCCGGTACAGAAACACACCATCTGGAGGAGGGAAGCAGTGCGGAAACGGGAGAGGAAGATGAATTGGTATAGTTGGATAAAGACAGAAAGGGAGGAATGTGAAAGAGGCCGAGGCTGTACATCATTACATCACACATTCTTATCATTTGGCCCTGTTTCCTACGTTCCATGACTACTTCCATTCCTCTGCCCAGAAACAGCCTCTGTGTCAGATGGATGAAGCGCTGGGGGGAATGTCACTGAGTAACGACTGTCTGAAAACTGTATGAATAAGCACAATGACTGCAATAAAGTACTATTGCAACATTCAAACTCTCCTCCTGTCAAACATTAAGCTCCAACATTACAAGTACAATATCGGAGCACTTGTGAGTTATGAAGTGTGTCCATACTGTGACCTCTGGAGAAAGTTTAACAAGAGCCGAACAGGTCTGCTGGAGTACATGAATTACGAGCTTCTCCCCAGACTCTCAGTCCAGCTCTCTGGGTGTGGGTCACTTATGATCCACCCAGTCGGTTCAGCTGTTGAAAAAAAAAACACTCTCCAGCTGCCAACGAGTCTTTTTGGACCGCTGCTCACACGGCCTTTTACCCAAATGCCAGAACATGCGCTCATGAAATAGGAGCAGAGCATTATGATGTAATTAACGGGGGTTTTCCAAAAGTCAAGTTGTATTTAAATAGTTGCTGCTTTTTCTACCGTAATGATTTCAACTCTGAAATCGTTAAAAACGAAGTCTAGAATCGTGTTTGCTAATAAAACTGTGAGTTTTGGGAGGCTGCTTTATAGAGCCGCTTGAATGTTGCAAACGTTCTGACAGATAGAAGATAGACACATCACCCAGACATCTGAGCTGAGCATCAGTCATTCGTCATGCAAACTCTTTGCCTCATCCTCAATCAACTCCCTGCAACAACATGTTTGGACGTTCTAAATCATAACAAAGAGGAAAGCACCGATGTATGACTCTCAGTGGCACTGAGAAGGATAGAAAGAGATGTTCTTCCAAAGTTGTGCTCAGATTAAGACACAGATGGCTGGAAAATAGAAATCAGCAAAAAAAAGCTGCGACCATTCCAAGCAGTTAGGTACTCACTTTCTTCTCCTCTGTGTCTGTGGACGCTTGGAGCTGCATTGTTCCTCCTGTGTGTGTGCTGCTGGCGGAGATGTGTGCTTGGATCTCAACATGTGCGAGACTCAGAGTGTGGGATGCACTGTCCTCACTCATTCAGCCTCCTGGCCGGCTGCTACAGCTCAATACCAACTAACTGAATACAAAATAAAACTAGTGATGCATTACCAGACAATATTTGACTTTCCCTCTTTGGTTCACTCTCGGCTTCTTTTTGAGATGCTGTAAGATAATGCCACCGTTTTTTTTTTTTCCTCACATCACCTAACAAGTGCTTGCCCCCTTTTTGTTCAGCCTCCGCTCTTCTCAGGTTCTCTCTCCCCCTCTGCTTTTTGCCTCCCTGTAGAGTGTTTCCCTCAATATGCTTTCCATTTTCCTCCTCCCCTTCTCGCTCTCTCTCCTCCTTCTTATGCATATTTGCTCCTTCTCGAAGCGGCCGGGATCGTGTGCACCAATCACTCTCTTCATGTTAAACCTGTGTCTGACCCACCAACCCCAACAAATGCATGAACGCTTACTCAGTGCACCACTTCGCTGTGTTTATGCCTCAACCGTTTGAATACACATGTGTCACCTTAAGTACAGATGTCCTTATGCATACAAGCTGAGAAAACATCCTGGGACCAAATGGTTACAACTTTAATTGATGAGCCTCAATTGGAAACCCACGGAGGTAACTGAGGAACCTCAGCGAGTTATTCTGGGAACATTAGTGTTGGTAAAACTGTTTTATGAAGGAAGAGATGAAAAGATGACGCACATGAATTAGCTTGTAGGATGAGACACCTTCATTTCATATTCCTGACTTTTAGTACTCAGTGAGCCCACATGGGTGCAAGCTGCTCGCCAAGAGATGGAAGTGTGTACGTGCAGGTCTATATCAGCAGCAGCTGTTGTAAATAAAGCCTCGTCACTGTCTGGAGGCACAATAGGCGAGACAGGCAGGTAGAGGACAAATCACATTAGAGGACCATTAAGTCTGTATATGGCTTTAGGAGAAGCCATTCCTCTGGTATGGGGTAATAACACTCAATGTGAAGTAGAGTCTCATTAAGACTGTACAAACTCAGCACAGATCGCTCATTAAGGGAGACTGATAAAATAACTTGCTGCTAGCTTAGAGTGGAAGGACATTTCTCAATGTTATTGCGGCAGTTATACAGTGTTGTCACTAAAATATTCTGGATATTCAAATATTAACACTGTAACACTAATTTAATCCTTAATCCATATTCTGGATGATACTTCATCCTCTGATTATCAAAATGTTGTTCCACTTAAAAGTTAACTAAATATAGTTATAGTTATAGAGTTAGAAATTCTCTCTTTATTATTAAGCACACTAAATCCAGCATATAAACATGTGGATGTTCTTTCTCTGGACCTTTTGGTCAAATGCCAACTGTGCTGTCAGGGCGAGTGTGTGAGTCAAAACGTCTTCCTTGTTTTCACAAATGCAGTAAAAGCAAGAAAGTACTGTCCAAATGTATGTGTCACTATGCAGTGGAAGTACATAGTCAGCAAGCCTCTCCTATGGCCCCCTCTCCTGGCCACGGGGCTGTAAAACACAGCTAGGTACTGGGTCGCGGCCATCAGTCGCAGCAGCTATTAACATTTACATCATCCCTGTGGGCCCTTCAGCGATAGTTAATGTTCTGGAGAAGAGGGTGAGGATGAGGAGGATGGAGGAGAAACTCACATGAAGTGTTGCAGAGATGAGTGAGACAGAATGAAGAAATATCAAGCAAGAATGATTTCAGGAGTGTGCCGAGAGTGCTGACAGTTGGAACCGGGTGTAAATCCACGTTGGCTGGAGGAGCGCAGCTTCAACATGAGCGAGGATCTTTCCATTTATATAAACGGCCGGCTATGAATACGACTGGATCATGAAATATACTTAGACTCCCGAAAATAAACATGCAGCATCAGTTCGCGTCAAGAGATTGTGACTGTAGCCAGATGCACACGTGCCAAAGATACCTCAGCATTGCCTCACATACATTACACACACAGAGTTCAGTGGTTTTACATATTGCTGATGAGTAATATGTTGACATTCCCTAATGGAGTTTGGAGGAGAAACACATTACGCTGACTTGGTGGAATGCTAAAGGTCTCTGCAGTCTGATGAACGATAAAATGTTATTCAGGGCCTGGGGAAAATCCCTCTCTGTAAAATACCACATGAAACAAATTGTAGTGTTTGAAGTGCAGAGCTATGAGAATTGCCTTGGAACTGCTATTTCATTTTTCAGACTTTGATTTGATGTATTAAGGTTCTAAAGCCGGGCACAATTCTCCCATCGTTTGGGTGTAAATAATTAATAGGAGCAATTATTGGCGTATTGAGCATATTAAGCCTATTGAGAACACTGTAGCCGCCAACCCGGAGACGGATGCAACGGGGCATTGAGGGAAACGCTGCTTGTTTTTCCACTGACAAGCCCAGATTGTTATTCTGTGTTAACATTATGGAAAGGATCGCTGGGATCTGTCTTGCTTTTGAAATCTGACAGAAGGTGAGCTGCTGCAGGAACTAGACAAGTGTGGCAACAAGAAAAAGCACCGCACTTTGTGTTTTCATAGACAACGCCGAAAAAAAAACATTTTTTACAACTGTATTATATATCAGGATATTGAACAACCTTTCTGAACACAGCTGAACACCTGCAGCTGCAGCGTCTCAGCTTCATTTGGATTCATAAAGGCTCTGATAGCGTGAGGCAGGTCAGTCAATCTAGCATTTTTTAATATGTGTACTGCATAAAAATATACAGGCAATATAGGCTGTGGGAGTTTGGAATGAATGCAAATGCCAAGCACAGGCTGGAGGATCTCATCTGTCTCTCTGGCATTCACCTATGTGACACTAACACTGCATGTGAAAGCATTATGGAAACATACAGCGATAATATTATTCAGCTTCGTCCTGCATGCAGTCAAAAGTTTATTTGGAAACAGATTGCACTGGTGTATTTGTCTTTACTGCAATAGGTGAGATTAAAGGGGATAAGAAGGTTTGCTAACCAACGAGTGCCGGTCTATCTCATCTCCTAATACAACGTTGTACCTTCAAGATATGAGGGATATTCAGCCGCTGTAGCTCAAAGGAGCAGCTGCTCAGAGCTCCCGCCAGATGTCTGTGATCTCTGAGGCTAAGCCCACCCACTGTACAGAGGAAGCTAATATTGGCTGGTGGTATCCGAGATCCCTTTCTTTTGATCGATACCCAAAGCTTGAGAACAGAGCTTGCTTTGCTCCTTCTCCAGCATAACAGATGATGATGATGATGCAGCGATACGTCTGACTACCTCCTGGTGCATCTAACTGTCAGAACCATAAGACTCTTGGATTTCTTCACGTGTAACAACACAAACAACACAATGTGTCTTATTAACTGTAAGACCAACATGTCTCTGTGGAGCTATACTGGAAGGATGAATGCCATTCTTCTACATTTCATTTCCTCACTTGGTGTCTTAATGCCGTTCCTAAATCTACCACAGATGTTCAGTATAATTGAGGTTTGGTGACAGCGAAGGCCATAGCGTCTGATCATCAAACCATTCACTGTGCTCTCTGTTTAATCTCAGGATAAAGCTGATTACTTTGAATTGATTTGCAGCGCCCTCTTCCTTCTGAGGGAACAAGCGGGCCCAAACACTGCCAGGAAAATGCCCCGCGCAGCACAACAGAGCCACCGGATCCCCGTATTGTAGGGGTCAAGCTTTCCGACCTAGCGTTCTCTTGGTGGACACCACACATTAACTCGCCCACTTGTCTAGAATAAAGTGAAGGATGACTCATCTAACCAAAATACTTTTTTTCCACATTTCTGCCGCCCAGTCACTCGACTGAACTGTCCTATGTGCAGGACAGTTTGAGGCACTGTGATCTGACTATGATGTCCCTCTCTACGTGAATATGGATTGACCGTCCGATCACGTCCTCGGTCTCCTGACCAGTCACCTGAGCTGCTCCTCTGTTACATCTCACACTAATGAACAAGCATCACAGCCAGCAAATGTAGCGTGCTGTTGACTACAATTTCTGAACCTGGTACCAACGTCAGTCCAATAGCTTTACAATTTAGGCACGGCTCCTATTGAGCAGCCCCCAAGCTGCTGCCATCGGGCCCCAACAATGAACCCTCTTTCATAGTCACTTAGATCTTCTTGCTATCATGATCCAAGATCCTGCTCAGCATTTTGAAACATTCCACAAAGAATAATTGTCTGTTTGTTGCTCAACTGTGTTATGAAGTTCATCCGTGTGGAAGTATCTGAATTCGTTATGTTCCTTCCACTCCTCTAATCAGGGTTTTTTCTGTCAGCTCTCACCGCGTTGAAGTTGTGGAACAGGCTCATGCTGTGGGGAGGGGGGGCGGTCTCCATGGGGAACTGCAGGAAGGGCTTCATGTCCAGGTGCGGCTGGATCATCGTTGGGGTCCTCAAGAACGTCGGCACCGCTGCCCCGGCACGATTTATACCTCCTGCACACAGAAAAACAACATTATATTCCCCGTTATACAATATCCTATTATACAGTATATAAGTCAAAAATAAGAACTGAGGAAGACAAGTTGGCAAGAGTGAAACATCAAACTGCAGACGTTTGCATAAATTCTTCAATACAGATGGTTCTGTGACTTCTGTAGCACAAACAATATTGCAGCCTTTTATTATACTAGAATCAGGGAATCAAACGAAGGAGGAATGCCACAGACGTGACAGGGATTCCTTTTGTCTGCCGCTCTCCTCTCCTCTCTGATAACGAGTTTAATCTCATCGTTTGTTGCTTCATGTCATCCTGACTGTAGTGCAAAGACTTGGATCATCTGAATAAATGAATCATAGCCTCCGATTGCCCTCCTCATCTCTAACACATGCTCCCTCTGACTCTAATGTCCTCTGGTCTGCACAAAGATTCAGCTGCACACACCTGTGCAACCAGGCCGATGTTAAATTCTGCTATAAAAGCATGCAAGGCTGTCAGAATGACACACGACTCCCTATTTACAGCGTTGCTCCCATCTGCCTTCTATTCCTCTCCTCCTTATCCTCCCTTGTCTCCTCTTTAACCTCTGTCAAGGATGATAGTGATGGGGCCCACACAGCAAAACTCAGCCTCAGCAAGCTCTTAGATTAAGCCTCTTAATATCCGCAACTGGATTTCTGTGGCTTTCACATTCCCAAGAGACTTAAAGCTCTGCCGCTCTCCTTTTGGGGATTGCTCTAAGCCATTCTCTCGCTACGTTACTTGCTGTCCCTCTCTCTGCTTCCAACCGAAATTTGTTTCTACCTACCTCCAACACTCCACATGGTAATATGTGCATTATTTGACACCTCTGCGTTTTCAGCAGGCTTTATGTCAACTGAAATATGATCAGAGAAAATAATACGGTTGCTGCATGCAGGAATATGGTGTAAGAGGATGCAGTCTCTGAAGTTTGGATTAGAGAGAGACGGAGGAAAAGTGATAGAGAGAGAGAGATTGACTTTGTCAGGCTGTGAGAAAGTGCTGCCTCAGCTGATGCCCAGATGCCTTCTGCTGTGCGATCGTGGGCCTCGAGGAGGAGACGACTGCCTCATTACCTCAAGTTAGACATCCAAGTTCCTTCTACTGAACAAACCGCAAATATAAACAAGCAAGCATGCTGTATGTATGAGAGCACAAACTAATGATCACACGACTCGCACCGCATAAAAAACCCTTTTTCAGCCTGTTGGCTTTCCAGCTGGGAGATTAAACATCATCATGGCTGACTAAGCGCTCATAAACTTATCATACAAACAAATTTGCATTATGTCTCAGTATTACAGTTGTTTGAGTTGAGCTCCTCGGAGTTGTTGTTTGTTGCGATGAGACTTGATGGGAGGTCCAGGTCTCTCGACCTCCATGACCTACGAAGGCAGTTCCTCCTCTGAGGTTGTACCACTACCAACATGACAAATATTCTGCCTCTTCACTGCATTTATCCTGACACAATACTGCATGTTGATACTTGGTCCAGGGCTCTTTGTGTGTGTGTGTGTGTTTCTTGGAAGGAGCGACACCCTGTTAGCTGAAGTTCCACAGCAGTAATGTTTGCAGCTCCCCAGTGAGTCTGCATCGTTTCTTGCCTGTAGGTCAGCAAGTCTCTGGCAGGCAGTCGAACAGACAGATCAGCTGACCGGCGAACAGAATGTGTCTCTGTAGCAGGAGGAGCTGAAATCCGAGGAAGTGAATGGAGCTGAGGGGAGAGAGTCGCCCTTGGAGCAAAGACAAAGTCTGCTGTCCCATTAGGGACACTGTGTACATGTGTGTGTGTAGAGGAATGTGTGTGCATCAATAAAACCATAGCTGCTTTCTTCCCTAACTGTATAATTACCCTATTAATGCAAACCTCTCTTTGGGGACCTTCTAACTGTATAAAACAAACTCATTTGCTAAGTGTTTGGTAAACGGTGCCGGAGTCATGTGCAGGTTAGTGTAGTGTATCCAGTGCACCGGTTCTAACTTTGAATATGCATCTACTGCGTTCAAATATCATAGAGTGGTAGACTGCTGACTAAACCAAACAAGCAGATTAAATATTCTTGGGACTGGTTTTCAAAAATGTATTATTTGACAAGAAATCAATGCATGCATGCGTGTGAAAGGAAAGAAAGAAAGAAAAAGAGAAAGAAAAGGAAGTGCAGGTGGAGGCGTTAAGACCTGGGAACTGATGCTGTGCAGGGTTGGGGTTCAGGGGGACACACAAGTCTTAAAATTAGAGCACTGGCAGATGAGAGATCCGAAGGCGAGAGAAACTGATCCTCCTGTTTGGAATAATTCGCCACCCTGATGATCCACTATTGGCCACATCTGCATCCTTGCTCAGGAAATACGTAAATGCACAAATAGATGAAAATCAACAATCAATAATCCTATTTCTCCATGGAACACAGTTTAATTCCTCAACATCATGTGTGTGTCTGTCAATAAAGTAATGGAGGATCAAAGCGATACGACAATGTAGACTTCCATTCTAACTCATACAATAGTCATGATACGATGGAGGATGAAAATACCATATAACATTATTACGCTCACGCAGGCTTGTGTTCACTCCAGTGAATGTTTAACTCGGCAGTGAGAAGCAGAAGCTGATAGTGGAAGCATCTTATGGAAATCACCTTCGGGTGTTTTCCTTGCCTATGCTGCAAGACAAAAAGCTGTTTCTAGAATCTAGGCTTAGAGAATCCTTTCATGTCTTCAGATTATCTAACAGGCTGTGTAGGTTGTGTCACGCCGTGTTCAGCCTTCTTTCCCAAGGGGCGTTGGGTGCATTCAAGGGAGAACAATGGGAGCAGGGTATTTGGCACAAGGCACCCTGGACAGGCACAGATGTGCCAGAGTTGTTGGCAGCAGTGGCACGGAGGAGGAGGTGGTGATAGTCGAGCTGCCAACCAGCTTTTCTGCTGGGCCGTGAAGCGGACACCTGTCCTCCGCATGGCGCAGAGGGGAGGGACAAATCAGGGCTACACGCACTCCACAGCCACTGCTGCCAATGTTTGATGCTAGAACATTAGCAACATGCTAAGATTCAACCATTCAATAATACAGCCCCTCACTGGGATTAACATATCGAGAAGGCAACTATGAAATACTTTTTGGCATCTTGAGGTTTGGGCCAAGTAGCAGCTTTAGTGATTAACTGTGAGGCGTTTATAATTTACTTTATCGACCTTGTGTGTGCGGCACATTTAGATCGCAGACTAACTGCTCGCTCTAAATCCTGAGAAAACCTGCCCCCGGCTTATGTATACATTATTGAGAGAACTCTGAGTCAGTGAGATGAATTAGAGAGACCAAGGCCGGCAGCGAGAGCTTCCTCGACATAAACCCCCATCATAGTCTCCCTCATCAAACCTTATTTTTTTTCGACTCTCTGCCTCACACACATGCGCACACATTCGAATACACCAGACTGACACGGTCGAAACACCATTAGCAGCTGCTCAGACCCAATGTGACAGTTAAGAGGATGGTGGCTGTCTGCACATGGACTAACTCGTGGCAGAGATACACACTAGGGTTGCCAGACTATTTCATAACCACAGAATAGGAGGATTTTCACGACCTAAAATGACTGGCTTATTATGATAACAGTATTTGTGATGAGGCAAAGTTGTTGGATGTTCCTGTTGTGTCCCTGCTGATTCATACTGGTTGTAATGTGTGGCCTGTCTCGATTTGCCATCTTTCACTCTCGTTGGTTCCTGGCCTCTCTCATGATTAGCTCAGTTTGTATTCTGGCCTGTCCACAGCTGTGCCCAGGCCTACAGAAATAGCCAATTCATTTCAGCGGGGGAGGCAGCGGTATAGAGTGCAGAGACAGGGCACAAGAAAAAAGGGAGCATGAAAAATTTGTCACTGTTCCATTCAGTGTTGCCTGCCAGTCGGAGGCTTAGCGGGGCACTGTGGTTCACTTTTACTTGACCATAAGCACAAGTGATCAACAGGATCAGAGGCCGGGCTGAAAGCCCCGCTCGAATGCATAAAGGAAACAGCACACAACCACTCCAAAGACATAGACACATGCACACAGGATCACACGTCCTCGTTTTTCAATGATTTATAATGCGTTCCTACTTCAACCTTAAATGCTAAAACCTATTCCAACACACACACACACACTCAGTGTTTGGTGGCTTACGTTCATTTCAAAATGTCCACACTACGATGGTCTACAAGTCCTGCAGAACAGAGTGCTGTACATTGTTGACATTTGCCCTGAGTGTTTGTGTAGCAGCTGTATCTGGAGCTCCTTGGCTTTACGGATGCTCCCTTTAAAGACAGCTGAGGCTGCCTCAGTCTCTGCTAGGGATAAGAGGATAGAAACATACAGGTAAGGATGAACCCCAACAGAAACTCGTTCAGGCTCCCAACCTTAATGCTCAGCATGTAACCACCCCTGCACCCCGTCCTAAAAC
This sequence comes from Macroramphosus scolopax, assembly GCA_901007825.1. Lineage (NCBI taxonomy): Eukaryota > Metazoa > Chordata > Actinopteri > Syngnathiformes > Centriscidae > Macroramphosus > Macroramphosus scolopax. The sequence goes on from CAAKHC010006823.1 coordinate 17,981, forward strand.
CCGAGCCAGTGTCATTGTAAGTGACCACAAGAGTGCGCTGCTGAGCTCCTCTATAAACTTTGAATATGTCACTTCAAGTTTAGCTCCTGAAAAAGCTCACAAAAAAGTTAAAAGCTGCATGTTCCAATTAAACCTTATCTCTACCATCATTTTCTAATCAACGTATGCTAATGTGAGTTCCTGTAAAGGTTTATACGTGTGCACAGGGTAGGTGCATGGAGATAAAGATCTGTTTGATTTGTTGCCGGGAACTCTGTTATGCTACGCTTTAATGGGAGGATTATGTACGGAATGCTGGGAAAGCTCAAACTTGTTTCGTCGCCACGAATACTAGTTGGCCTCCATGTTTGCATTCGTGTTGCATGTGTGTGTGTGTGTGTGTGTTTGCATGTGAGTGTGTCAGGTGGTGTAAAAAGGTAGCAAGGGTTTAGTTACTAGGAACAGATCCGGCAATCATAGCTCATAACGTCAGTGTTAGTCAGAACATGTCACTATAGAGATGCTCCTGGAAACACACACACACACACATACACACACACACAGACACACACACATACACACACAGAGACACACACACACACAGACACACAGACACACACAGAGACACACACACAGAGACACACACACACAGAGACACACACACAGAGACACACACACACAGAGACACACGCGCACACACATGTGTCCTCAGTGATGTTTGTCCTTGTCCACCGTACCTAGAAGAGGGTTACAGGTGTGAGATCAGGTCATGAGATCACCAGTGTTCATTCATTCATTCATTCATTCACCACCTGTGTGAGAGGATCCACTCTGTCACTGGACTCACAGCGTCTTCAAGTATCTGGATATCCAGAGTTGTTGTGTAGTATCTGGTCCAAACCGTCTCTGTCCACCAACATGCCTGGACATCTTGTTTTAACCTGCTGTAGTTGTAGAATGATGTAACGACTCTCAGGGACAGAACCAACAGCAGACATCGTGTGTGTGTGCGTGTGTGTGTGTGTGTGTGTGTGTGTGTGTGTGTGTGTGTGTGTGTGTGTGTGTGTGTGTGTGTGTGTGTGTGTGTGTGTGTGTGTGTGTGTGTGTGTGTGTGT
>CAAKHC010006823.1:25261-37957 GCA_901007825.1 Macroramphosus scolopax
CAAATCACCAGCACCACTCTTCAGTAGCCTTGTGCACCTTAGGATTGGAGGAAGAAACAGGAGGGAGGAAGGAGTGAGTGTTTTCATAGAAAGCAGAGAGGAAGAGAGAGTCCAACACGGTGGCCTAGGTGCTGTATGCCATCGTGGCCGAGGCCTCATTGTTATTATGATTTATTTTTTAATGAGCAGCGCTGCCCTCCCCTCTGCCATACAAAGGCCTGATTGAATCTGGCATTCCATTAGCATGTTAAAGAGGCCCAGCTTCATCTGTGAGCCGCTGACTGACAGTGGATATCATCTCTATAATTGCTCCGTATACTGGAGCCAATGCCAGCCTGGGTGAGAGAGCAAAGGAGACACAGGGAGAGAGAGGGACTGGAGAGGAGGGGGGAGTTGAAGAAAGATCGGGAGGTAGGGATTAGGATTTTAAAAAGGGGCGATGCAGGAAAGAGGGGGCGAACTGATGAGAGGAGCTGGTGGATCGAGCTACATCCCTGTGTAAGTCAGTGTGTTTGGGACCCCATGCAGAGAGCTGGGAGTCGTCTGTTTGAGTTCTTTAAAGCTCCATTCACAGTCCATGACTCTTATCAAAGCGGAGACAGTGGCAGTGATTTACAACAGAAACCTGGAGTACGGAGCTGTTATTCATTAAAATGAGTGTGCGGGGATGTTATGTTTATGGATGTGGAAGTCGGAGCAAAGCACACTTCAGGTTCAGTTGTACAACATGAGCTTGTCGTGTAGCGTGAGGTGTGACACTGCACCTGGCGTGTTGAGGTGACAGTGTGGATTTTCTCCTCCACCACTTGTCGGCTCTGCACCACGCGTCACCCCACTCTGTCCTCTGCTCTCTCCGTACCTCTGCCAGCAGAATGTTTTTGCTCTCCTTTGTGTTTGTACTTCACTCCATTCTCTCCTTCATATCTACTTCCTCATCCCCTGCATCACTGAACATCTCCCCTCCTCTTCCTCTCTTCTCCCCCCATCGCTCTGACTTGCTCCCTGCGTTTTCTCATCCTCTGTTGCCTTTTTTTTTTCCTTCTCACTCCCTCCCTTCCACTTTTTTTCCCTGTGTCACTCTCTCTCTCTGCAGTAAATTGTAATTGAACAAACAGTGTGGTGGCAAAGCGCTGCAGAAAAGATGGTTATCTCAACTCCACATGCCATGCATCCAAAATTAGTGACCTCTCTCTTCCTCTCGCTCTCTCTCTCTCTTTCCCCCAGGTCTGCTGTGACAGTGTGACATGCATGCAGTCCCACAGCATTGTCATCCTGGTGTATTAATTTTGGAGGACAGCCCAATGGTAGCACGGTGCATGAATGTGCATGTCAGTGAGATCGGGGTGTGCAGCGCCAGCACATTTCATCTCCTTCGGGAGACCAGGTGACAATGAAGGATGTCAAACTCACAGAAGCAACTACTCGTATCCAAAACAATAGAACAACATAGTGTCACAATGTGCCACAATGTTATCCTGACTACTAGATTCTAAAATATTCTTGTCCATATAACATTTTTTATTTTATAGCTTCATTTTCAGACGTATTTTTGCCTAAATGGTGGACTGACCAGTGCATTACAGCACTCTTTGTCAGTAAACAGTATATTAAAGGATCTAATGTAGTCAAACATGTACATGATTTAAAAAGACTACAGCATTTGTCCTCATAGGCTTTTCATCAGGAGAAATAACAGGACTAATCCTGACGCTCAGGCTGTATGCACAGCAGGGGTTTGAGTTGCTAAGGTCAGCACGTGATGTTCAATATGATAATGCTGGTATTTTGATGTTTTAGCAAGTATAATATGCACCATCTTATCTAAGCATGTAGGCATGCTATTGTTAACATTTGCTTAATAATACCAAAACACAAAGTCCAGCTTGAAACAAACTATTTGACAGAAAAATGTTTCTGTGGTCCATTAATGTTGACCGGACCAGAAACATCATTTTGATGACATCACTTATACGCCACACTGATGACCAGTATATGTGCTTAAGGGGTCCCAGTAATCCGCCTAATAGTTATCATAACATGATTCTATAACATTTAATGCAATTTCATGAAGTATATTTTAGGATACTTAAAATGTCTAATATCTAAACTAAAACTGGTTATCTAAGTACATCACATTCATGCCTTTTCCCATCAATTAACACAAAAGCAGTATCAGGCACAAAGGTGCAGGAGTGCCCAGTCATTAGGAACAATGAACCTGAACTTCTCAATTCCATGTTTACAGTTCTAGAATGACATCCAGCCTCATTATTCCACTTATGTAATGTCATTTGATTGAACACAGATTTAGATTAAGTGCACAACTTTTACAAAGCAAATTCTGCAAATACTGCTACATCTTTAAGGACACATTTGTATGAATCAATTTGTGGCTCCAAAGAAAGTTCACATATTCTGACCATGTTTGGCATAAGTGAGGTTACTTGAGGCGGCGTCCGCAGGTTGAGGCCGAAAAACATTCCCCATCTCTGCTTCAGGCTGGCAGGTTGAGGCAACGCAAGCCGCTATCAGCATTTCACACAGAACTGTCTGCAAACGTATTTCATTTCTGTGTAATATAGGCCCCAATGATTTGACAAGGAAGATGAATGTGATGATTTCTCTGGGTCTGCTGCAATGATCTCCCGTCTCCATTACTTTCATCGACTATAACCATCATGGATCCTCATACAAATTCAGAAAACTGAAGGGGTCTCATTTTGGCTCAGATCCGAAGTGCATAACGGCTGAACATTATGTACCCAACACACACGTGAACACAAACATTCACATGCACAAATCGTTCTCTCTCCCCTCGAGGTACTGCCTGCTCCACTAAGACACCATGAACGCCATTTCTAACACTCACTACACATCTCCATGGCATTACTGCTGAAGTGTGTGCGTGTGTGTGTGCGATAGCAAAGCACAAAGGGAGCTTCAGTACCCATTTATTTTGTGCTGATTGTCCGAAAAATGGCTTGTAAAATGGACAATTTCAGTGAATGTGTGGAATTGAAAAGCACATTGAGTTGAGACTGTATGGAGTCCACTTGGTCTTCCGTGTGATGCTCTGGGATTAGCATGGTAATAATGGTGCACGTTGACACACACTGTTAGTTAAATTGATGTGAGTGTTTGAGTGGTGCAGGGCTACACAGCCTTACACACCACCTGCAATTAATCTGCGACTTAATGGCTTTCCGCAACAATGTTGTTCCCACGCAGAGTGTTTTATTCAAATGCTCGCTGTGTCCATTTGAAAGTGCTGAGATCCATCACTGTTACTTTCCATTACGCAAATGCTCTGTCCTCGTCAATGCAGCCGCGTCTGAAGAATGAGTTCATCACCAGTAATTATCCACCAGGTGATACAGTTTCCATTCTGTATCGGACCAAGCAAATGGGACAAGTCAGAGTTTCAGATTCAATGAATATTGATGCAGCCCCTGAGGCCATTGCTGACATACTATATTTGTGTGTAAATATGTGAATGTGTCCAAGTAAGGTACACAGAGAATCAGGATCAATAACAACAGCCACCGAAAGTAGCTCATTTCCATTCTCTGTGTTTTGCCTAGTTGCTATTGATGTGTCCTGTGGTGACATGTTGTAGTTTTGCACCACAGTTCTTTGAGAACCTATGGAATTGACCATAATGCTACACAGGTATGGCATAAGAGTTAAAGATTAGCTTACATCTTGGATAAAATATATCTTATGCCTAACCCTTCATGTATGTATTGTGTGTATGTATGACAAGTCAAATAACCGAAGTGGCAGCTTCTCTAAGTGCCTTCCCTCAAAAGCAATGATTTAGCAGTGTACATGCTTGTTTACATCACTGCATGCATGAGGCCACTGACACCGAGGTGAAATGTCTTGATGACGCAGACCATGTGTGTTCATGTAGTCGCTGCTGCTCCACTGCCGCTGAAGCACAGACAGATGTGACGCTACAGTGACGACGACAACAAACCATTATGTAGCCTTTCTGTTTCTGCCCTGCGTATTGCACACACACATCCTCCGCCCACTCTCATGGCTCTCCTTCTCTTTCAGCCCTGCTATCAGAGTCTCAGACTGCGGCAGTGCAGGGCAGTGAGACGGAAAATACAGTGATTGTCTCGGACGAAAATAGAGTGGCACAGTGAGAGGGAAACACTAAAGGAGAACCGGAGGAAGAGATAGGGAGTCAAAGGATGATGGAGGAAAAGGTGAAGAGAATGAAAGAAAGGAGTAAAGAGGCAGAGAAAGCATTAGAGCGGAGCATTTTTAAGGTCAGTGTGTAGCTATATAGCTCCACCGAGAACTCCTGATTTTGAGTAAAATTGGGAATGAGTAAGTGTGGAAGACGAAGTGATGGAGGGACAGAGAAAACGATAAAGGGCAGAGTTAGAGAGAGAGAGAGCTGGGCTGTACCATAAAGAGCCTCACCTTGTTCTGCACCATGCACACACAGCAACCCAGCTGTCACCAAGCTCCACTTTCTTTCTCCATCAGGGCCGATGGGAACATGCATCATTCATGAGCGGGGACGTATTTGGCTGCATCATCTCCTCACATCAACTGCCAATAACTTTTTTCTGGCTCTGGATTCACCTTTAAGCAGAAGGGTGCACTGAATGCGCAGCACATATTAAATGCTAAATAACATTTCTATCCAAGACGAAGAGCAATTTCAAGGAAGCTGCTTTAACATTGACTGGTGGCAAATTTCTTTCAGACAGGATGTCGATGTGAAGAACATGAGACAACATGATGGATGAAGAAGACTTCTTAAACAATAACATAATATTCAATGCAAAATATTAACAATTAAAACCTAGTATATTTAAGATATGTTAAGTAGATGCAGGTGATGTTTTTTTTTTCCTTTTTGGAATTAAAATATAGCCTTTTGCAGAGGAACACTTAAATATTCCTCCTACTTTTGATACATATGGAACAGAGTCTCCACGTGCTATGTGAAAGGTTAATTATCAAAGATGTGCCGTATTGTGTCCCCGGCACCCTTTTTGCCTGGCCTGTCCTCTTCCCAGAGTGCTCGTGTCACCGCCTTCTGTGAGGCTGCCTACTGTGAAGGTCACCCTCCCTGCAGCTATGGATTACACAGGCGCGCACAGTCAGGCAGAATAAGATACCGCCCTTGAGGGGAGGTCTGGGGCTTCAGCTTGTAGGGACAAGCCCACTGGGCCGGCCGCTTATCTAAGATAAGTTTGATCTAAAAACATGATAAGCTTCTAAAATATAAGGCATCATTAAGATTGAATTACTTCCCAACCTTCTTGGCTTGTGACTGTATGAAACAGGAATGTATAGTTGGGGCCTCTTGTTGTGTTTCTGATCTATCTGCACATAAAAAGAGCGACAGACAAACATCAGTGGCTGATGTGCATATGAGCAGCCGAAAAGGAATCCTCAGGTATAATCATCACAGACAGTCAGATATAATCCTGCAGACTTCTTCAGGTGATATCAAAGAGCCTTCAGAAGAGCATCAGTCTATTTTCTATCTGGAATTCAAAGGAGAGATGGCACCTTTTATCCTGCAAAATGGTGCAATGAGGGTCAGTTGTCCTTTGAGTATGACATGAGTCATTTGACAACAGCTCTCTCTCTCTCTCTCTGGAGTCATGCCAGTGTTTGGAGGTCGAAAGATAGAAAGGAAATATATACACACACTTGCACAGACTTGGGGGATTGTGTTGTCCTTTGCTGGCTGGGCTATCCCCGCTGTGACCTTAATTAGTTCTGTCTTGAGTATGAGTGCCCAACGGGCAGCTCACACTCCTCAAGGGAACAAACTGTCATGATGTGTGAGCATTACAAACATGTGGGTTTGAGCACATGTGGGAGAAAGCCAGAGACGGGATGAGAGAGAAAGAGGAAAGAATAAAACAATAGAACAATCAGGCACACAGAAATAGAAGCTAAATGAGAGCTGTGTGGGGTCAACAGACATTCAGAGGGACAGGAACACCCGGACGTACGTCCCACAGATACTCCAAAGGGACGTCTGGTTGCCTCTGCAGGGATGCGGACAATTGCTTTCATTCCCATGGTGGTTATGTTAAAAGGAAAATAAAGCTGCGGCAATTTGCTGAATGTCAGCTTAACAGATGCCAATTACCCTCTCCCTGTTGTCTTGTTACATCAGTGGCAATATGATGTGACAAATCTGGAGGATTTGGGGTGACATTTTATTGACCCCATCATTAGGGACACCTGTGTAGTGATCATGGCATCCTGATAATCCGCACTCATGCAAAATATATTGGCAAAGAAGAAGTGCCTGCTGGCATAATTTGAGAGACATAACTTCTGCCCACATGACAAATCTTTGAGGGATTATGCGACTTAACAAATTGAAAATGTCTGTAGGGTGTTTATGTGGTGGTCCTGTGTGATTCTCAGGTAGTCTGTGGCCACGTTCAGAGGCGGAGAGCGCTGGATGCAGGGCAGCGAATAAAAGCAAAAGAACACAAGCTGTCTCCCTGCTGGCTAATCCTCTAAATGAAGATTTGTGGCGGTGCCTGGCTGGTGATTATTGGCCCAGCACAGCGACAAAAAAACATCTTGGATGCTACTGTAAATACAACGTCTCGCGTGTGCACAAGCTATCAGAGGGCAAAATGAGAAAATTAGGAAGGAGAAACGGTGCTGCTGTATATGTGACGGCTACTGCTGTGCAATGACATGCCTTCAAAGCCCTAATGTTAGATTAATAAGTAATCCCATTACATGTACATAACATGTGCAGAATGCAATGTGAAGTCACTTTTGTTTCTGCTGTGATTTTTGTCTCATCGGGCCAATTGCAGCGATCCAGAGTATGCTAATTTTATGGAAATGCTTGTTTCACTCCTTCCTCTTTGTCTCCAATTTGTTACATTTCATCAGCGCTCTTTTGAACCGCATTAACAGCCACTGTCTTCCATCCAGTGTTGGCTGAGAGCTGTGCAGAACATATAAGCAGGGGTTCATCCATCTATGTAGCGCGTGGAAGAGACTGCTACAGCATTAGGAGGGAACTGGCAGCGGGAGATTGAAAATGCAGTCCAGGCTGCAGTCGCCACATCTGCACCACTATATGAATGTCTTTCATTAGAGCTGCGGAAATACAGCATGCGACAAACAACTGCAACAAGGTAACTAGACGTAATAACATATGGCTGACCTCAGACACCACATTACCTCTGTGTCCCTTACAGCCTTCTAATCCATACCTCTGGCACTCACTCTCCTGATCCTCCCTTTCCTCTCCCCCCGCCTCCCCTAGGCAGGGGTAGGGAGCTGCGGTGCAGGTCCTGGCAAAGCCCCTTCTCCTCCCTCTCTTTCTCTCGCTCTCTCAGGGTAGGGCTGCTTGTTCAGGGCAGAACTTGTGTGGAGACAGGTGTGCATACCAGACGACTGTTACACCCTGCGCCATGCAGATCCCATGACGACCTGGCCTCCCCAGCCCTCATCAAACCTCTCATAGCTGCGGCTATTGCAAGACTTGTTAAAGCGCAGGTCCAAGCTCAACCTCCTGCAACCTTTTTAACACCAGACCTTTCTGCAGCCCATCAGCTATTATACACACCATTTAAACACATTGGAGCAGATCTAGTTGGCAGGGAGAAGGCGTTAGGGGTGGAGATTCAGGCTATTTTGAGCTGTTCATGTAACATTAAGGATTAAAAGCTATAGCTCAAGGCTTCTTGGAAGCTACGGCTCGTACTATTCATTGAGTCTGTGTGCCTGTCTGTCCCTGTGGTAGTGAAGTAAGAACTCTTAGGGTGGATGAGGTCACAGATTGAGGGGATGTCCTTGTGGCCATTAGAAAAAGTTCAGGTAATGCTTTAGGATGGCATTCCCCACAGGGGGTCAGATATACTGCCCACATTGCCTGATTGCAGGAGTCAGGCGATACAGAAAGTCTAAGGCTCTCTATATGTTGTTGGAAAGAAGCATCGATTTCTTCCCGTAGGCCAGCTTTAACCGAAAAAACTGTCCCCCCCCCCCCAGTCTTTCTCATCTTTGCTCATTTCCTCTCTGCTTTTATCCTTCCAGTTCTCCCTTAAGTCTCCTTTCCTCCTACACCATTCGCTGAATCCCGCTCTCCCATTCTTTGGTTGCTTCATCAACTTCCTCCTCCTCCCTATAGGTTATTCCTCTCTAGCCATGCCCCCCCATGAATTGACCTTGCCGCATTTCAAGGAGAATGGATTTCTCTTTTGGTCTTTGTGTGAAACCCTATCTCAACAGCACTCAGAGGAATTTCCACTTCCCTCCAAAGCTGGATAAAGCTAATTCCCTTGCATGAGGACCCTTTTCACTCCATTTTATCTGTCTGCCCCCACCCCCTCTTCTTACTCTCTTGTCTTCTGAACACACAGAAATGGAGCAGGCATGATTAATCTCTATCTAATGCCGCCAAACGTTAGCTTTGCTCAACCATTTTATGCTTGGCTGCTGTTTGTGAAATTGTTATTCATGCCCCTTCTAACACTGTGACTGAATTATCACCTTCGCTGCTCAATGAAACTGCTTGACCTTTTTCCTTTTCATATGCTTGATTGGTAAAGAGAAAATCTGCTATTTAAATACTGCAGCAACAGATTTTTGCATTTAAAAAAAGTGTACAAATCATGTCTTCTTTATTTGATATTTGCTCACAGCTTTATAGTGAGCTGTATGTCCGTATACACTGTTCTATGTTCCAGTCCCCGTTTACTGGATCAGCACCAATTCTATCGTGTGTAAACAGAACAACCAATGCATCATTAGAATCATTAGCAGTGAGCATAAAAATCCACCTCAACACACTGTTACGTCACCACACTGTAGGTGACTGTCTGACTCTCCTAAGTGCCTTTCTGTAATGACGCGAAGAAAAGAAGGCTGTGCACCCTCAGAGGGCCTTGCAAACCGACGGAACTGACAGCGGGAGACAAAAGTCCAACAAAGTAAGTCAGTAAACAAACTGAGATGAATTACTGTGGAGATCACTGGGAGAAGCGGTGTGTGGTGTGCATGAGCACGGCTGTGTTGTGTGGGTGAAATGAAACGCATTGGCTGCAAATGAGTGTCTCCAACCTGCTCATGAAGAGACATGATATAAAAATGACTTCTGGCAACTTTGTGAGGCCAACAGACATCGTAAACAATCATCGATGCCTGTGATGGTTTTTGCTCTCATCCTGTTGGCTCTGTGCAGGAGCTTGGCTGTCAAATGAATATGGAATGTTATTCAACTCTACCCTGTGATTTAATTCTTATGCATCCATCACAGGTTGTAATCCAGGGGTTGGTCAAGTAGTCCAGTGTAACCGACCAGTGCGCTTGTTTGAAGGTGTTATAAAGTGAAGAAGAGGAACAAAAGCTACAAAATAACCAAATGGGTGCCCAGAAGACTCCAGGTGGAAAAAGAAAGGCCATGCTTCAATTCAACGGTCAATGCATTCTTATTCCCTCATCCTCAAATAAAGACACTCTCAAGTTGTCAAATAGCAACGATTTCTCACACCCCTCTGTAGACGCACAGGACATGCTCCGGAAGGGGGAATCAGATGACATTAATAATCAGAAAGTCTCCGAAATCTCCACAAGCCACTAAACTTTGCAACCTGGCTTCATCCAATAAACAGACTGTCCTGCACATGTTTAATTAGACATTGCCTTAATTGCATATTCAAACCAAGATTTCAGAAAACATGTCAAATAAAAAATAATCTTCTTAATGTTAGCAATAATGATGTGATGATGATTTCATATCTAATTAAATGTGTACCCTGTGTAAAGTTAGAACATAACAATAGAAGATAACGCTAAGTGCAATCAGACAATTAAGACATCAATAAGACGTATCACATTACATGTGAGTAAATGTGTGGGGTTGAGGTAGCGCAGAGACTTCAGGAAAGTGCTGAAGACAATAAATATTCTACATGCAACACACGCTTGGCAAACACCAGAGAGTTTCTGTGTGAAGAATCATCTGTGCCTCTTTCCACTTTGTGATCAGAGTGACTGTTGAAGCATACAGAACATTTTCCAGGCTTCAACTCCCAGGTGTCCCGTAGCCGCAGGATTCCCAGTAAGTCAGCCAGGCTGCCTTGGTGAAAGCACTAATGTGACACCATAATCACGCACAGGTGCATTTTGCGCTTCGCTGAGCAACGGCGCCAGGCGGATGGTGGAGGCAGGTGCCAGCGCTGGTGTGTGACGCCTAAACTTTGCATTGTATTTAAGTGCATGTGCTGAAAAACTACATCCAAGTCTGTGCTTGTGAACCATATTTTGCCTCTGGTTATACTTTCTGTGAATGGTCTAAGACAGAGGGTACTGCAGTGAGGCCGGGGAAGCAGCAGGAGTCAGAGGAACAGACACCTACACCTCCCTCTGCTCTGCAGTGCTCCACGCATTGATGGGCTTCACACACACATACACACACGTAGATGCACTCACAGACACAATGGGTTGCCTTCCCACCAGTCCAATAACAGGCCTATTCATTAGAGTCTCTTACAGACAGTATTGACAACCTGCTGACACGCAGTCACTCCAGCATAAACAAATGGAGCGATAGAGAAGAGCACGGGAGGGAGGGGATGAAGAGGGGATGAAGGGAAGAGACCTGTTATAGTGGCTTTTTGACAAAAGAGTCTTCTCCGCAAGCCAGCGGTGAGCCGGACAAGAAACTGAGTGATGCCACATCTTTGTCTATCCAACACACGCCCACATCGTTTCACATACACACTCACTACAGTCTCCCTGTCACATAAATCTTGCATCCTAGGTCACTCCTAAGGTATAGGGCCCATTCTAATTACGATTATGGGAATATGTCTTCCTAGTGAATGTGTTGCCGCATAGAGGAGCTATTGAAAGGTGAAGTGGGTCAAGTTCAGCGGACTATCTCATCACACAGCACTGTATCACAGCCATCCACCCACGCAAAGGAAAAATAAAAGTCCAACCGAAAGGAAAAGGGGGGTTTTCTCAAAAGTCGACAATGTGAAGAAGAAAGAGTGACACAGATCACACGTTTGAACAATTTAGGGAGATTTAGTGCTGGTAGGTAATCGCTTGCAAATATTTATTTCTGAGGTTTGCCAAAGAATAAAAAAACTTGTCAAGCACAGTTTGATCAGCATGTTTCACTGCAGGACTCTCAAGTGGCAGCTGGAGCAAAGCATCCCAGTTATATCTTGGATATGCAAAGAAGCCTAAAGGGACAAACTGTGCCATGCATACCAAATATCTGGCTCTTGAGGGAGTTATAATTACTGTGTCACATTGACACACACACAAAGAGAAGAGCAGCCATGGAGAAAATGGGAAAGAACTGCTGATTTGCTCAAAGACATGTGTCTCTTTGAGATGACCTCTGGAACCAGGTGAGTGTTTGCAGGCTGTTTGAGGAAGGGGGGGGTCAGGAGAGCTGGGTGAATGAGTTGTAGCAATGCAGACAGGTCAACAGACAGACAGATTTTATGAAGACAGATGAGATGAGTGGACACACAAATACAAAGACAAAGAGACGGATAGACTTCATGGCCCTGAGCTCAGATGGTCAGCTCTGACTCAAACAGACAAGCCAGATGAGACATGAAGCAGCATCCAAACATGAATTGATTATGAATGATGCTCCCCGAAAAACTTTCCGACGAAGCGAACAAAGTAGAACGTCCCAGGAATGTCTCTGGCTTGTCAAGAGCGCCTGTCAATAAATCATGCAGCATTTTGGGTGAAAGCCAGGAGACTTTTCTGATCTAAAAGTGTATTCTATACCAGGAGCTCCCTCCAGGCATCCGGGAGCTGAAAGCGTAGGAGATTATTTAGACAACATGGCGACTATCACAATGACACCACAGCCGATCGAGAGGTTCCACGACAACAAGAGCCCAGTGATCATGTTCTCTATTAGCTCGCCATTGTTCTCCTGCTGCTTCCCTCTGCTGTCTGTCGAGATAACACACAACAGCAGCGCCATACCTCTAACTTGGTGCAGAGCCCATGTTAGGCAGAGAGCTAAGCTGACTATCCGCGGCTGTGTATGGAGAGCTGTGTACCACACAATCATGAATCCATTGCCATTATCAGCATCAGGGCTGTCGTCGCTATCACAGCGTCCAAAGACCTCTGCCAGTGCAGAGGTCTCGGGACTGCCGATGCAAAGCAAGTTACCATGGACTTTTGCTAATAAAATAAAGAACGCAGCAGCATTAGTGAAGGTCATTCCCTCAAGGTCGTACAAAACAAAGGACAGGAATAGACTCATAGCCATACTGACGCAGCTGGTGATGCATACAGAATACGCAGGCATACTCACACCACAATTGACACACACATTATTTTTCATCACATTAATGTTTTTTTAAAAAAATGGAATATAGCCTACTGGCATTTGTCAGAGAGATGTGTTATCTGAACCTTGCAGATATATATCGGCGAGCCGAATCGGTCAATTGGCTGATTGAAGGTCCACATCTGCCGGCATCAGTATTGTAAAGGTCATTACAATGACATTGCCCTTTTCAGGGGAGGAAAGACAGAAATGTCAAATCGCTCAGCGGCCACATAATCATGCAAATGGAGCAGAATGTTAGGCACTTGAAATCTCAATGTTCAGTCAGGAAATAAAGGAAGCTGCTTATTTAACAAGTTAATAAGTGTGGGGGGGGGGGGGGGGGGGGGTTTTTTTTTTTT
>CAAKHC010006823.1:41859-62236 GCA_901007825.1 Macroramphosus scolopax
CCAAGATGGCAGCTGACGTGATGCGTTTACTGCCTGTAAATTAGAGAGTTGACAGCTAGGTTTTCACCATGTCAGCTTAAATCTACTCACCTGTGTGTGTGTGTGTGTGTGTGTGTGTGCGTGTGTGTGTGTGTGTGTGTGTGTGTGTGCGCGTGCGCTGCGTGTGTGTGTGTGTGTGTGTGTGTGTGTCCCCGCGACAAAGCTGAGATAGGGTTTCCTCATTAGTTGTGTTGGTATCAATAATTCAGAGACGGTCCTTGTTGGAGTTCAATGGTCCGAGTGCTAATGTGCTGTCGGGCCAACAGGGGCCCAGGGCCCAGCGCCACTTTAATGGATGTCATGATGAGAGGTTGAAATCGGAGCGTGGGGATCTTGTGTCATCCATAGGAAAGAACGGAGAGGTAGGGCATGGCAGAGGAGAGGAGAGGAGCGAGGAGACAGGGGCGGGGTGAAGGCCACTGGAGAGAGGACAGATGGCATTATTGGACACATAATTGGACAAGTTTGTGTGTGGAGGGTTTAGGAAGAGAAACAGGAAGCAGAAAGAGTTTAGGAAGTTGACAAATTAGATTTTCCATTTGCCAATGGCTGCAGATTAGTCATTGTGAAGATGATGTGTTGACCTCTATCCCCTCTGGTGGGGGGGGGGGACATCACAGGACACATGATAAGTAACAATAAGAGTGATATTTGAAACGAATAATGAGCTGAAAGTCTTTTACTTGAAATCCACTTAAGTTGATACAGTTCATACACCTCAACCATCAGGAATGGGGTTCATGGTAACAACAAATCTCTGTCAAACTCCGTTTTTAAAAGCCATTGGAGGATTAGAATATATTGTAGGAGTACTTAAAAAAAAAGTGACGTGACAGAGTCAGCCTCTGTGATCTGTCTAAATAACTACAGAACCAAGAAATACAGAAATTAATTGGAACAAATTATTTGAAAATGCAATAATTAAACACTTTTGCTGTGTCCCATAACATCGGCACATTATTGCAAATTAATTCCAGTGATCTTCGCAGGAAGCAGTTACAGTACAATTCCAACATTACAGACCCATTGGATAATAATTCAAGGCTGCACAATTCAAATGTTTTCTGTGTGTGTGTGTGTGTGTGTGTGTGTGTGTGTGTGTGTGTGTGTGTGTGTGTGTGTGTGTGTGTGTGTGTGTGTGTGTGTGTGTGTGTGTGTGTGTGTGTGTGTGTGTGTGTGTGTGTGTGTGTGTGTGTGTGTGTGTGTGTGTGTGTGTGTGTGTGTGTGTGTGTGTGTGTTAACCTTTGCTTTAGACCAAGTCTCCCTCTGGTCACCCTTTAGCACCGCAATCAAGTCTTAACCTTAAAATAATGTGAGGACCAATCGTTGTCCCTGAATTGATTGTGAGTTCACTCAGTGTGAACGTGTGAAGTGAACAACAATGTGATCAATACAAGCCTACAGAGAAAGGACTCAGTATTGGATGTCCTGGGTGGTGATTATTAGTCAACCTATGCTGCCCTCTACTGGTAGCAGCAGTCCTGATAAACAGATGCTGGGAGTCTGTCTAAGTATTCCAGCTTTAGTGACTAATGGTGAATTAGGCAAAGTGCATATAGGGGCTGAGGGCAGCAGGTCAAATATGAAAAAGAATATTTGCAGTGTATGTGATGTGCGCCTGCAAAAGATATCACACCACAGGGAGAGAACATCAAACACCTCTATTCATAGTGCTACTATTGGTCTATCTCTTCCTTTACTGGGGGAAGGCGATCGATGGCAATCTACACTCACTACCGTCTGTGAGATGAACTGCAACTCAGTTCCTTACAGGGGCTCAAATGCAGTGACAAAATGCAACACCTTTTGATCATCAGCCCCAGTCATAATTCATGAGCCCGAGCCTGCAAGCACATTCTTACTTCCCCCAAAGTGCTACTTCATCCTTATTCCTTCCCTACAGTCTGTATGTGTGATGTACTGACAAGGCTTGTTGTTGATACAGAGTCTGCACATAGGTCTTTTCTCATGCTTTTGGTGTCTCCTGTCACCGTGGTGGTGAATTTAGAGCCTGACTACGAAGGTCAAAGGTATAGGGGCCAAGCAAGCACCCGGCAACAGCATACTTGCACTTCCTCTCATAATTTGGCAAAGCATCACTACCACTGCTGGATGATAAATACGGCTTAATAGACTTTGAAATCCTAATTTGTGTTACGCTTAAGGAAAGCAGTCATCACTCTCTATGCCATATAATGAGCTTGTCATGGCACACACTCTATCTGATTAAGACCTTGTATAGCACATAATAATATATAAATACACCAGATTGACTTAAAAAGTATGTCAGCTCACAAAACTTGAATTGGCCTGAGCCTGCAGGTCTGAGAGGGATAATCATCTTACTACATATAGACTATCTATCAGGTGTGGAGAGATGCAGGAAATGTGGCTAGCTTCACAGTATGTGTCCTTTACTTCCAGTTTGTTTTTTTATCCCTTCATTCCATTTCCACTACTATGCTTTACAGCAGAAAGCAGCTCCCACAGGTTAATGTCTTTGCTCTGTCATCATGTTTTCATCCAATTCTCATGCCAGTATAGACAGAGACAGTGAACAAATACGTCTGTAGGAAGAAGTAGTTTTTTCCGGTCCTGTCCGGTCCACGCCTGCCTACAAAGAAGGAGAATGTTGATGTTGACTGTCACACACTAACACGTCCCTGATACTTTTACACCCGCGCTGGAGAACAGGACATCTTTCTTTCCAACCATATACGGATGCACCATCACTGTTTGATACCTCCCTACAGTCCCTTTCTAGACAAAATAAACAGGCTTGCTTAGACACGTTCCCAGTTGATAGCATGTAACCCTCCGTGCATTTTGGTACACAGCAATTCAAAGTAATTATCTCCTCCATAGATCATCCTCTATTTCAAACGCTCAGCAGACATTCCTCAGCTGAGAGTGACGTGGCTGCAGAAAAGGGAGTCAAGGGTCATCACGTTGCTGTGACATATCTTATTTTGTGTAAATCAAGTGCTTATACAAGTCTCCCTTGCCATAACCTAACATTACCTAAACCTTCCAATACAGGGAATAAATGGGGAGCTGCTTTTTGCCACCATAAGGGAGGCGGGTTCCTACAACATGAGGGATACCTGATATACTCACACACTTGATAGAGTATTACACTGACTTACGTTCAACTGCTGAGGACGTTTCATCCTTACGTTATGGTGACTTACTTTATCCCCCAAAACTTAGATGAGCCCCCCACAATATGTCTGTGTAATCAGATTAATGTTACCGCAATATGGGCAGTACAAATACACACGAGGGATGAGAACAGTTTTGCCTAAATGTGCAGAGTTCAGGGTGGGTGTGCGTGCACAAGCAGACAGGTGGAGCTGTCAAGACGGTTGTCATGTGTGTACTTGAGCCAGTAGGAAGATGAATCACCAGCTCACACGCACAATTTTTCAACACATCAATTGAAACAAAAGCATTGTATGACAGCATATTTATAGTAACACAACCTGCTTGTGCATAGAAACGACATGGCAGAAAGAAATGTACAGTGTGCCGGACTACTTCTCGCTCCTCTCTTACCTGTACTCCACATTGATTACACCTCTGGTCTTCCTGCTGCTCGTACTGAAGGATCTCCAGACCTACACAGGCTACTGAGAAACAACAGTCACTCTGAGGGTTCTCCAGGTGGAAGAAAAAGGACAGCAAAGATCTTGTTCCCATTCATGCGAAAAGACTTCAATGACCAGCACATGCAAACAAAATCCTTACACCCACGAGGGCATTGGAAAGGACATGAGGAAAAAGAGTCCACAGCCACATTGCTGCTATCGACTCCCCTCTACCCCTCCACCTCCTACCACCCCCTCGCTCTCTCTCGCTCTCTCTCTTTCTCTCTCAGGTGCATGTGAAAAAAAGCTAGAGAAGACCTTGATAAGTGTGTCAGAAGAGGAGTGATAAAAGCCTGAGAAGGGAGATGAGGCAGGGAAAATATCAATGAAGGCACGGCGTTCAGTAGACGGAGGACAGAGATCTGTAAGCCTCTGAAAAGATGACTTGTGGCGCAGCACATGGCATAAAGCCTCTGACGTCCGCAGCAGATCCAAGACCTATACTGCTAAACCTCTAATCTACTATGTCACCGGTGCAACAGCCACTTATCAGAACAAACCTCGAGATCGAGAGAGTTTAAACTTGTAAACCTTGCACCTTTGGTGCAGCTATGTTGAGCGGTACGGCAAATGTTGAGAAAAAACAGTGAAGAATTTGAACGTATGGAAGAATGCTGAGTGACAACAGTAACACACACATGCAGGAATTCGGAGGGAGATGTGATTCAACAGTGTCTGCAGTTAGACACGTATCACTGCTTGGAGCTACTGTAACACATCATCACATGTACAGTCAGTGTTCAATAAACCCAAACACGATATTACAATGGGATACTCATACACCATGAAGATCGCCCGGTCTCAGTCTTATAAGTAGGCATACTGTGTCGCAGCACTCTGCGTGAGGACAAGGTTAGAAGGTGAAAAGGACAGCAGTTTACAGTTGTAAGCACATTTCAGCACCCAGGGGGCCTAAAGGGTTGTGTTACAGGGACACACTGTGGACAAGGACCATCCACGCCTCTCACAGCAATAAACATGCAAGTAAACCTTACACCCCAAACCCTTACATTTCATAATTGGCTTTCTATCCATCATAATATATGATGGATGATAAATGATAAATATGCCTACCAAGTTTCGTGTCTCTACGTCCAGCAGGCGTTTGGGCCATAAAATACAAAATTTTTCACCGGGCCGGACACATCTGGAAGTTTCCATGACTTTTTGAGCACGTTTTGGGCCCTAAAAAAGGCGTTTGAATGACGACGATAAAAAGAATAATAATAATAAATAATAGTAATAATAATAATCAGAGCAATTTCAATAACAGACAAGCCACTGCTGCAGGGAAGAGTAAATGAGAATGTTGCCACAGTACATCCTGATTACGCATTTATTTCACTCTAAAGGGGACCCTAATATAGAAAAGTTAAATGGTGCATCAGTTAGGACTGTAAACACGTAAGGAACGTGTTAACTGAGATAATAAATCATGTTATGAGTAGAGTCATTTTCAGAGACAGTGCAATCTCTTCTTTTAGAAACACCTAAGGTTGCCCCCTGCTGGCCATTAGAGATTATAGTTTCTTCTGCATTGGTTCTGATTTCAGACTGGGATACTCTAGTGAATCATTTTATACAGTCTATGGGTTTGTGGTATTTATGGACAGGAGCTCAAGGCTCAACGAGGGGAAGGAGAGTGTCCGGCTATTGGACCTCACTTTTTTTAGCAAGTACTGGTTCTGATACTTGCTCAATCTCAGAGATAGGATGAGGAGCAGTGATATCTGGATGGACTACTTTGTGTCAGAGCTTTCTGTGGATTCTTTCACCTTGAAAGAGGCCAGCAGAGGTAGTTCAGTACACTAGTAATGACGCCTCCTGGGCACTCCGGTGGAACGTATTGAAGACACGTCCATCTGGTGGGAAACCGCGGAGCAGGAGGGATTAGATGTCCCATTCGGGGATATATAAAGTGGAAGGATGAAAAATGTATGCTCTTTCTCTGAAAATGGTATCGCTATGACAATGTCCTGAGGCTCACAGAAATGGATATGGATGGTTTTGACATTTTATATTCACTTTCTAGTTAAAGTCAGCACCAATCTGCCAGAGATCTGAGGGCACCTAAAAACTTTGATATGTTTAAAGCAGAACCCCATAAAACCCAAATCTATCTAATCTCTCTTATTTGAATTGCCAATGTGTTTTATCTATTTTATATATTCTTAATTTAATCTATTCTGTGAGTTATATGACATTCATGGACATTTTATTTCCTGCGTGCTTTGGTCTTAAATACTTTCCAGTCTTATATCAATGTGTGAATGTTGGAGTGAACGGGAGAATGAGAGGCTACATTGTAAAGTTCTTTGGACAGTTGTGCTATATACATTTTTTAACCATTCACATCTCATTTAGAGACTCAAGGGGATTGTTTAAAGTTGCTTTCCTCATTTATTCCTTACATCTCCCTGTTTATATCACCATGTATTTTACTGTTGGTTTTTACAACTAAAGCATTTTCTTGTTGGTTTTAATGAATGCTAAACTTTACAACTGAATTGTAAAGAAATGGATAAATGATGTAAACAAAGTCTCCAGTCAATATGAGCGAGCCCAGTCCGTTAGCTGATTAGAACTCCTGTTGATGGACCGATGACCTCCCGGCCTCGCCCGCTTTAAACCTGAGCACAATCTAATCAGGCCAAACTGAAAACACCTGCACGAGTGTCCAAAGCAGCCCTGGGCCATCAGCACATGTATGAATCAGCACCTGTGCATGTTAGTTTGATCCTGATTTGGTGAAGATATGGCCAGCATTGATTTATTGACAACCAGATTTTACTCCTATGACAAAATGTACAGCCTGGATTTACGGGAACAAACGTTTGTGGACTGGCCATTTCGGGAGGAATGTAACTGCACACCTGAGAAGGTAAGGAGGCTTTGAAATATTTATCACCTGCAAGTCAATTAAGATAGTGGTACAATGTGTATTGAGTCAGACGAGGAATTTGTCCTTGAGGAAGGAACTAACTATGGTCAGATAAAGCCTGCAGGACATTAGACTGGGCACGTTATTGTGAATGTTTCCACCCAGGACATACCAGACAGCTCTTATGCTCTTGCAAACACAGCCTAATCTATATTAACAAAATGGAAATAGTCTGTGTGATAGAATATTTCTACTACCCCAACCTTATTTTAAATTATTCATACCATAACCTTTTATCTAATGCGGTGACAGCATGTGATTTAGGTTTAAGCAGGTGCCAGATTTTGTTTCGCTGCATAAGGTGTCCAGTGCAAAAACCGTCTGCCGACCCCGGTGTTCTCTTGATGGACGAGCTGCTGACACCTCACTGGATGAGCAACATCAGATGACATGTTGCTAACTGTTAACCCCCTCGAAAGCCAAAAAGAGATCATCCTCTGGTTGCAGTCTTACTGACGCTGAACTGCTATGGACTTTTGTTTTTGTATTCCACATGTCACAGCTTTGCCAATGAGTTATTAGCTCAAACAGGTTCTGAGTTTAGCGTTTAGCTCTTTAGTGACGTAAGATTCTTTATATCCTTTTGACAATATTTTTTTTAACAGACGAAATTGTTTTATTTAGGCCTCCATCAAACAGATGTTGCTACAAGGTACACATACACTGAATTACTACAATGAATATACATAAGTTTTAATTTCATAAAAATTGTATGTTTATCATATCACAGCCTTTACAAAAATGCCAATTCAGCTGTTTGGTCGGGCATTTTTTTCAGACATAAGAAATGATACTTATATGCATTTGTAATGGAATAAAGTTAAAACTATCATTAACAACAATTACTGATCATAAGAGCTTTTTAAACAGTTCTAATTACATTAGTCTTGCTTCACTACCTTTACTACTAAAATTACAAAACTTTTAGGAGACCGCATTTTTAGAAAACAATTATTCAATAAAATGAAACTACTCCTTTGTATCAAGTTATTGAACTCGTTTCAATAAAACATGAAACAGTTAGTTGAAAATATACATGCATTTGAAAAATCCTTGAGTCTGGAGGGACTTTTTGTTTATGTGAAGAGATGAACTGAAGAGGTATAGTAGCGACATCTAGTGGACTTATTTAGCATAATATGCCTTAACTGAGTGGCGAGATTTTGAGAAGTTTAATAAATTTTCTGTGAAGATACAGAGACTCCAAATGTGCTTGGCTAAACAGCTGAGCAGTAGTCTGAGAGGTAAAATGTATTTCATACTCTGATTCTTTGCAGATAGCCAAGGCCGGGTTTGTCCACTGCCCCAGTGAGAATGAGCCTGATGTTGCTTGCTGTTTCTTTTGTTTGATTGAGCTTGAAGGCTGGGAGCCAGATGATGACCCCTGGTAAGAAACATGATCCCTTTGAACCTTGAATTTGCTCTCAAATTTCAAATAATCTTAGAGTGATTGAAAAGGTATGTTTACTATAAGGGAGCACTGTAGCATTACTCTGAACTCATTGCTACACATAGCAATTAAGGGACTAATTACCAATATACAGTGTGTCACTATAGGAGTGAAAAGGAAACATTGCTTTGGAATATTTTTCAACTTGGATGCAAAAGTTGAAGCTGTATTCATCAGTAGAACAACAAATTAGTTTTTCTCTGCTTGTACAGTGTATTACTCTTTTTGTGTGAACAACATTCGACCAATTGTTTTTCTTTAAAATTTTCTCTGCCCAGGCATGAACACATAAAACGCTCGCCGAATTGTGGATTCTTAACCATGAAGAAAGACTTCACCGAGCTAACTGTGGCCGAGTTTTATCTCATGGAGAAGGAGAGGCTGAAGGTCTATGTTGTGAGTGCTCTTATCATGTAGTTTTGTGCAATTAAAGGTTTTGATAAGAACTTACTCACTAGTTGTTTCACGTTCTGCTTTGTTTTTTTCTTTTCCAGAGGAAGGTTTGTCATAAGAAGATGGCATATTTGCGGGACAATATAGACCATACTCTTGAGAGCCTAAAATCCCAGTTGGACTCCCTCTGATTCTGATCAGATGGTGGAAGCTAGTATACATTTCTGTCTATATATTGTGTATGCATTGATTAATTTAAATGCTATTTTAAAGGACACAGCACGAGTGTCAACTTTAAACTTCAATAAATGTTTTGAGGAATTTTACTTTGGCTGTAGTGTTGGCTTTGACCACACGATGGTGCTTTTGCACTAAAACTAAAGTTTCCTCAAGTCATAACTTTATGAAGCTCCCAAATCTCCCACTCCAAATCCTCACAAAGGCAATCTGAAATGAAAGAGCACATTGAGCTGGATTACAATGTGGGCTATATTCCCTCTTTTCAACCAAATACTTACCATTTCCCTGAACGTGCCACCATCTCTACCACCCCTTTTCAAACCTTGACCCTGGACAGATGGCCTGAAGCCCCTCCCTTTCAATACCAACTGTTGCCCCAGTAACATCTGTTACATATAGGGGGACCATGTGCACAGAGAGGGCTCACCAGGACACTTGCCGAACCCCGTGGGGAAGATTGAGATTTGAGGAAACGTTGGAAATTTGGGAAGTGTGCTCATGCAGAAAACTCTCAGCCAGCTGTAATGATTCACCAATCTAATTAAGCATTTCCAGAAAAAGTATGATTTGGAATTCTAATGACGCCAGTGTGAAGTATTTTCCTTTTATGGAGTGGGGACGGAGGATGATGAGTTCATTTTGCAGAATGAGTCTCACTGTGGGAGGGCTGGCTGGATGGAGCGCAGGATTAAAAGCTGCTATCTCCTCTCCAACCCTCCACTGTTCTGGATTAATATCTAATGTAACACTCTGGCCACTGAGCTCAGATCAGCTGCTTAATTCTCTTTTATCCGCTTGCTTCAAAACAAATTGAAGAGAACTATTTTAGACAAAGTAAAATACCCGTAGGTGATGTAACGTTTCTAACCAAACTGTTATTCTTCGGTTTTTCGGGTTTGTGATTTGATGCTTTTTAAATCTATGCTGGAGCAAGACATTCACTCATTTTAGATATAAGATGGTATCTAGCGAAGAGTTTTAACTTGACTGAATGTGAATTACATCTGTACTGTCAGGTGAGTGGGGAGGTACAGTATCTCTAAGTCATCATCAGTGTGTTTGCAGTAATTGCTAATGTAACGCTAATCACGGCTTATATCCTCATCCTGCGTCAATCCACTTATTTTTGTGCTCCAGAAAATGAACAAAGAGCAGGCATGGCGTGACTTCTGTCCCTCAGCAGGGCAGATGTGATAGATGGGATATCCGTGGGAACGGTGCAACACTTTTCATTTGATCGGATAATAACCGAGGTGTTGATTCCCTTCATCAAACTGAGGCATTAAGCTCAAATTAATCTGAATTTCTCGACTGTGCATAGATTTAATTTCAGTTCACACGTATTATCAGATTCTGGGCACAGATAGGACAGATTAGATAAAAAAAAATGCATATAAAAGCACAAAACAAATTAATGCTTTAAAAAAAGACTATTGTATTATACCATTGAATCCAATGCTACATAGTGTTCAGTACAAAACCTTATTGGATAAAACCAAGATGTTTTCTTTCGCAGTCCAATAAAACTTTGGAAAATGCAGCCACAAACATTTCAATTACACTACACTTAGTTCCTTAAGTAATATTCTCATAGCATCATTATGTCTCTGTAAGCTTGCTTTTATGTAGTTTGTACACTTGTGCAGTACAGAGTGACATACAATACGCTCTCAACAAAGACACCTTCATTCAATCCAACATGTACTTAACTTGCATGAGAGGATACTGTATATATTCTGTAATAATGTCCAGGATATTTGACCTAATATCATCTACATTGTAATCTGATAGTTTAAAGTCTGGACATTCTATGTAGCTGTAAAACGTGATCAGCACTACCTGAACTAAAGACCAAAAGATAATCTGCATACACTGTGGTATGACAAACCATGAACCCGGTACTGGTCTTCGCTTTACTTGGGCAGATCATCAATATATAGTTTAAAAGAACTGGGGACAAAATCCTTCCTTTGTTTGACACAATTGTTAACCCCAGCTGGGGCGGAGGCAGTATTGCTGCATTTTACTTGCAGAGTCTGGTGGGCATACAAGTAAATCTTAATCCTCACAAGGTATTTTGGCGCCTCTCTTACTGAATCTCACAGAAACCTCCTATGATCTACCCAATCAACAGCATGAAGTAGCAATAAAGAACTGAATGTATTTGCTGACAAATTGAAAGAGTTGTGGAATTGTGCCTGGAAGAAGTCAGATATAGAAATATAGTTTTGTCATTTAAAAAATATTTAGTTTCTTGCTAATTCATCCGGAAAATAAATGTACAGAGCTCTTTGGACTCAGCACTCGCTATATCATTTTATCTCCGACAATTAAGTTTGAGATTTCCCCTCACATCCTTACAGTTAACGTCACTGCACATAATTGCATCACTAAGTAGATGTAAATTACTTCTGGATTTGTCTGTGTGAACATTAAAGGTTAAGTTGTTAGTGGAAATGGATTGCACCAACGGCCTCCAGAGCAGTTTTCTAATTAATGTGCTTCTGCTAAACAAACTGTAGCAGATGGGCAAATGGACAGATGTTGCTAACACAAAGTTTACAACCTGAGCTTTCCATTAGGCCCCATCTGTTGCTCCTGTGGCCGGTACCTCCCTCGGCCCTCCTCCAAAGCTTCTCTATTTTCTCATCAGCATCTATCACAGGAACCTTTCCCCCTGATGCTCCCTACACTACTGCCGCTGCCCGAAATGAAGGAGATCAGCATTTAACCTCTTGCCTGACCTAGTCTAACCCTCAATGAACAATAGGTCAAATTAACAGCTTATTACCACATCTGAGCACAGCTTAGAGAATATCTTACATCTTCTATATAGCTTTGCTGGCTCGGTCGAATCTGAAAAGTCATTATGAGAATATGCAAAGCCTTTACATGCTCACAAAGGCTGGCATGTGTACAGCCCAGTGCTCCTAAACCAAAGCCACGTGAACGTGTCCGGATCATGCAGAATTTATTGACAGATTGCCCGAGCAAATGAACAGAGAGTTACACTCTTCTTTGCATTACAATTAGAACAAAAAAGTAAAATTCCTTTTTTCTTCTTGCCTCCTCCACATCTAATGTTGCCCCATGTCTCTGGCAGTGGGGCGTGCTCGCTCTCTCAGACACCACGGCCCTCCTACCTCGGCAGTTTTTTGTGCCCTCTTCGAAAGAGACCTCCATCTGTCCCTACACTCAGCCTATTGTGGTGTCCCAAAGCCCAGCAACTTCCACAATGCAGTGGGCGTGCAGAGGGGGGCCAGGGTAAACACGACAGCATCCAGATCCCATTAGAAGCTCTTTAACTCCTACACCCTAATACTCTCAGAGAACTCTGGGAGGAGAAGTCCCACCCCTCATCCTCGTGCACACAATGTCACCTTTTACACCCTTCCATAGGTAATGAGTCTGCAAGCTGCCCTCATTCCTCCCCTCCCATGTACATCTCCTTCAACAAGCTATTCTATATCATTTTCTTTATCATTATGTCCCTCACATATTAGCATAATTATTTGAACTTTACTTGAATTTTTCATTTGACACACAGGGGGAACGGACATGTTGTTTAAGTGATGTTACAGTCCGTCAACCGACATTATTTCCAGCTGGAATTAGGTAAATTCATGTCTCACTAAAATGTATTTTATAAATTATGGTCGAGCCAGAAGTAAGTAAGAAGTTGTCTAAGTTAACAAACTTTGATATGTAATTGCTTTATACATTCCTCATCATTTTAAATCCACCTCCTCAGATCCCTACAACTTCTCCCAACGCCAGCCTTGCCATCTTTGTTTTCCTCCGTGCCTGCCCAAATCTCTTTTTCCATCCATCTCCTCTGTCTTTCCCCCACCAGCTGCTCCTCTAAGTCTAGGGCGTCTCCATTTCTGGGTGCTCCAACTCTAAACCTGGGTCCTCATAACCCTTTGCTCCCCACAGAGGCGTGTGTGTGTGTACATGCGCACTGTGGCCCAAGAGAAGGGGGATCACTGTGTTCACTCCAGCTTAAAGGCAAAGGGATTACTGGCACACAGACACTGATTAAAGCCTTCCAGCCTCCTATGGCCCCATTAATACAATCTTAATCACAATGCTTTATCCCTCAATCTAGCTCCTATGGATCAGGACCTTTTCATTTTAGTGGGAGCCACTCTTGTTTGGCCAGTGGATTAAAGTACGCTGCACACAAACTAAAATATAAGCACAAGAGAGAGAGAGAGCTTCACGCTGCACATCAACCTGTCGGCTCCGATATCATGTTTTTCTGTTTTTGTCTGTGGTACACTGAAATTACCTAAAATGTTAGATTTTATGTTATAAAGAATCATATAGGTGAATTTAATTTCTGAAAATAAAATCACAGAAGTGTTACTGATGCCCAACTGAAGCTGATATCTGACGTGACCTCGGCCTCTCAGGGGATTGAGCTACAGGTCGCGCTCCGCTGGCGGTCGCAACGGCCTAAATGGCATTTCAGAGCTTGTGTTCCCTTCCCCTTCAGAGATGACGATGCCTTTATCTTAGATAAGAGCCACTTGATACACTCAATCTGTGTTCGCCGCCTGGATGATAAAGAAAACCCACTTGCGTATTTCAGACTTTTCAATAGAATTTTAAATGCATTTCTTGTTTTCACCAATAAGATTTTAACTGGAATCATAAATTCATAACATTCATATCTTTTGTTTACCTTCCTACATCTGTTCTCTGCCACTGTCCCCTACGGATGACATGTCCTGTATCTCTGTGCCTTGTAATCTTGTATTCAAAGTTCATTTTCATGTGTTACTTCCACATCTACCAACTCATGTATTCATTTAATGTTTTTGGAATCAGAACAATAATCCACGTACAATGTCCCCGCCAGTGTTTACACCAATCAACTGCACAGAAACAAAGAGGGTGTGCGCCAGATACCACTGACAGCTCTTTCTCACAGGCCAAATGTCTGTCTGTGTGTAAAGCTATGTGTCATTCCAATACCAAGGCTGACACACAGGAGCAGGGAGGACCAACTTGAATGAGGAGCGAGGACCCCGGTCACCCTTTCTGCCCTCTCCCTCTCTTTCTTCTTCCACTTCTCCCCTCAACAGACAGATCCCCTTTTTTCTCTTGCATCCCTCTCGCATGCTCTCACTCTCTTCTTTCTCCCTCCCCAAATTGGCCCAGCTGTCCATCAGCCCCCCGCAGTTCCCCCAGCTGTCTGCCCTCCCCGAGCGAGAAACCCCACAACAATACAGGTCACAGGTCAAGAGAAAGAACAGGCTGCGTTCACAATGGACCAGTGGCGCCCAGTAAAACAATCATTCCCTTTTTCTCCTCCAGCCTCGCTGTGCTGTTGCCAGAACTGGAAAAGACAAACCTTTGGAGAGGTAGCTGAAGAGGGGGGAAGTTCTATAGGACAACAGCCTCTGAGGCACCTTCCCCTGTTTACAATTGCCTAAAGGACTCCAATGATAAACGTACACACCATCCCTTCCTCTCTCCACTCCATCCCTGCACTCTGCCACCCCATTCTTTGTTTATTTCAAGAGCAATCATGACCCTCAACACCATCATTAAAGTCAAAACTGGGACTTTTGTTATTAGCTGAGTGATGTAAATGAGTTAGGGGCTAAGTCAGATTATATTGGGTAACATACAGTACTATAGAGTCTATGTTGACATTCAGCTTTTAAAAAGGTTTTATGGTACATTATTTCAAAAATAGCACCGGTGTTCATATGCTTCCCCTCGGGGACAGAAGTCTGACGCTCTCCTCTCTTTGAGTTAATGTGGATGATTTGTTTGATGATGAGTTCTTGCCCTACAGAGTTTTGGCATGAGTTAGATGGGAAAATGGGGCATGTGGGAGAGAACATAAACGATAGAGACTCCGAAAAGCCTCTGTGACACATTCACCTGTTCCCCAGAGCTGTTTTTCCCATGGCCCACAACAGGCTCCCGGTTGACCTAATAGGAAGCGCAGAGCAAGCGCCTGACTGACGTCATGCAGGCTCCCACAACCTGCAACAGATCTCTAGCTCGCCACAACGTGTCCTTTATATATTTTATTGGGCTTTCAAAGCAGTGTGCCTGTTAGTTGAAGTGAACACCGAGCCAGAATGATGTAATCTGAGATTCCATATTCAGTTTCTTTATTGTGTTTTTTACGATGGCATTGAAACACTATAAAGAGACTTTCAATTATTTAAACACGTCTCCATTTCAAAGTAGACAGAGAAGCTCGTCGGCAATAAATTTGCACAATTCCATAAACTCTGAATGATTGCACTGATTCAGCTGTAATAATGAAGTTCAAAAATCTGAAACTAGATTTTACTTTATTGGTGTTTAGTGTCGGAATTATATAAGATAAATTTGACTGTCTATACCTGCATCCATGTTCAAATCACTTCTCAAAACTCACCTCTTCAGAACTGATGTTAATGTGCAATTAATACTGATTTTAATGAATATTGTTTTAATTTTTTCACACTCGTTTTTACTGTATTGTCTTTAGGATTGTTACAAGTCCATGTAAACGCTCTTTGAACGCCCTGAAAAGCGCAAGTGCTGTGTTAAAATGCAGGAAACATCACTTTATTAGTATTCAACTGATGTCTAAATTAGCTGCTGTATTAAAGGTTCCCTCCGCTATTGGTAGGGTTGACTGGGATACTAAAACCTCCTCATCCCTCGTCATCGAACAACATTGATGATTTCAAATGTAGCTAGAAATGCACTTGGAGGACAAAAACCTTCACTAAATGCATAGTTTGTTTTTTTGCTATTTTGAACGATCTGCCCCAAATTTGACTGGCTACTCCCTCAGCCCAGACTACCACACAAAATACAGAAACCGAAGGTAAAACACAACCAGAAATAGCAGAAGAAAACACAAGTCAAACATTGCTACTATGGAAATACCATATAATATAAGAATATTTATTCAATTAAGTGCGAGACAGCAAAATATTTACAACAGTACAGTATGACAAATATTGTGACACCAAATGAACAAACCTGAAAGACCTCAAATAAATAATTTAAATATAGTACAGCTGCCAGTGACGGACAACAAACCAAGAAGACAGTGAAACAGAAACTGTGCTGAGAGAATATTTAAAAAAAAAAATGACGAGACATTATCAAAATAAATATTAAATACAGATATAAATAAATGCATTGATTTACCTACGGTGAAAAGGGACAACGGCTGTCTGCCTCAGTGCACAGATTAGGTTGGGTGACATTTTGATAGACTTCTGCTGATATGCAGACACATGCAGATCATCAAATAAAGTCAGTGTTTTTGTTCAAACCCTACTTTTGGAGCATCCGTGTGATGCTTCATCGTGGGTATTTTATTTGGTAATCAATTTTTTTTGTTTCACTCTAACTACTGAGGGGTTACCTTAATATTATTAAATTGCCCCCTCCGTAATTATAATCCAAATATCAACAGATAATCATAACAAAATCAAATAAATAAAACATTAGAAAATGGTGGGTGTGTGCTTGTATCAGGTAGATTGAGTTGAGGTGATGAGTCTCTGTCTGAGTGGTCAGCGCGCTCTCAGAGTATCATAAATGCAAACCACTTCGTCTGTACAGTCAGTTCCATAAACATGGTCTTTACGTCAGTTCATTCAGGAGCAATGCCTCTCCAGTTCCAGCCCCGTTTCAGATGGTGCCCATCTGAGAGGTGATCAGGTGAGAGGAAGTGAAGGAGTCAAAGGCCACATCCAAGGGCAGCTCGTAACGTGATGTCTGAAAGAGTGGGTGGCCCTGATGCCCCCCAGGTAGGCCACCAGTTGTGGAAGTGGGGTAATGGTGGGATGAGAGGTAATGGGCATGGTGGCCAGGGTGTGTTGTGTAGTTCCTATCTGACTCATGGGGAGAGGGCTCCTGCTTGAGGGCAAAGTTGCCACTGATGCTGAGGGGGGGTGTGAGAGGCCCATCATACGGTGGGGTACCGCTGCTGCACTCGTTTGGGGAGGGGTTGTCATACACTGGCCCCTTGAATCCCTTCATATGGAGGAGGTGGGACGCCTCCAGGGAACCGTAGGGGGGGCTGGGAAGGCCTGGGGATGGGTAGCTGAGGGGATGGCCAGCCTGACCCCCCACACCACCCAAACCTGGGCCTCCACACTTGTCCTCCAGCTTGTTGAGCATCATTGGAGTAGGTCCCAGCTGCATGCAGCCAGCCACTAGGTTACTGGTGGGCTGAGACAGACCTTTGCACATCATCTCCACAAATCCATGACTCTCTGGGGACTGGCCACTCTCAAGCACCTCAGAGAGAGCCCAGATGTAGTTGCGGGCCAGCCGTAGAGTCTCAATCTTTGACAGCTTCTGTGTCTTGGAATAGCAGGGCATCACTCTGCGCAAATTATCCAGGGCATCATTCAGTCCATGCATGCGTGAACGTTCTCTGGCATTGGCCTTCGTGCGCCGGGCACGAAACCTCTCCTGTCTAGCTTTGGTCATTTTCTTCTTCTTAGGACCTCTCCTTTTGGGGGCATTTTCTCCATTTGGCCCAATCTCCTCCTCCTCCTCATCATCATCATCATCATCCATATCCTCACTACCCAGTTCTGTGCAGGAGTCGATCCCACCTGCTGCAATCAGGCCGTGGCGCCCCCTCATCTCAGGGCTTTCCTCTCCATCCTGGGAGCTGCCATCCTCCTCCAGCCAGCCGAGGGAGCTCACCAGCTCGCTCACATCTCCACTCTTTCCAAATGGTTTGGTCATCATTTTTGATCTAAAGAGAAGCAGCAAAAGAATGTCAAACATGGGATAAAATAAACTTTAAATTATAATGCATGAAGCTCTTTCCTAAAATGTATTTCTCATAATGTTTTTCTATTAGGAACTATTGATCTGTTGAAGAAAGTTGAGTGCGCTCAATTCAGCACTGCAGCATGGACAGCTCAATCATCTGCCTGATAACATATTAAGGCTTTTTAGAAGAAGCAACACTATAATTATTTCTAAGGTGTTGCATCGTGATATTCTAATATTACGGGAGAGGGAAATGTTTCAGAATGATGTTGCTGAATGGTCCCCTGCTGTTGTGATGTGGCTGAGCAGAGACGCTGCCAATCTGGGACACGACGGGATTTACGCAACAAATAAAGCTCAAAGATTAAAAAGGCAACATAGAAATCAACAAACATGTGGATAAACCGCCCCCACACAGTTTACAGCGTCACGCACCAGTACATTTCCCTGGTTTTATTA
Source organism: Macroramphosus scolopax (assembly GCA_901007825.1). Lineage (NCBI taxonomy): Eukaryota > Metazoa > Chordata > Actinopteri > Syngnathiformes > Centriscidae > Macroramphosus > Macroramphosus scolopax. The sequence continues at coordinate 59,792 of CAAKHC010006823.1, forward strand.
AATATTAACATCTTGGGCACATTGCCATAAGTAAACAACTCCTTATTACACAAACTGTGACACACAGTTATTGAGAATTTGGTCTCGTCTGGGGGTAAAATGTCCCAGATAATTATTTTACACTAAAGAGGGACAGATAATTGCAATTATGAATTCAGAACTTTTGGCACGCAGTTGTGTCTGGAGCAGATAAGACACATTTGGCTCAGTTAATTAAAGAATATTTATTAATTGGCAATGCTGGATGTATTTCTAACCCCTGTCAGACAGCCCATATGCGCCCTAAAAGTCGAAATTAGTGTCCCAAATTTGGTTCACTGATATAAATTTGAGATCTCTTGGACTTAAGAAGAAGAAAACTCACCTGTTTGGATTCAGGACTTGCTCTGCGAAAAAAATATTTAAAAACGGATCAGAGACAGAGAGAGGAGTTTAAAGTTTCTTCGTTCCTCTCTTTGCGCATCTACCAGTGTCCACAACTCTTCAGATCCCTCAGTTATCCATGCGTGCACATGGAACCTTCATCTCCAAATGGCACAACCGGGCAGAATTCTTGCTTTTAGGCGCGTAAGCCCCTCCCACCTGCGCCCCACCCACGGTCAACTCATCCAAACGCGCGTGGCAGTCTCGTGGCTAGATGTTTCATCCAACAAATGTGGGAGGGTAAGAGATAGAACACGCCCGGGCGTGTGTGCAATCAGTGTTTTATTTAGAGGTCCTGAAAGAAAGTCTAGTAGTCGGACGAGTCAGTGCAGAACATGCATTGGGACGCCGACAACACCCCGCAGTGGCACATTACTCCGAAACATAAATGATGCTGGGAGCCTTGCATGCATCTCTGATGTTCCATCGGAGCACATTCAACTTTATTTTCTTTCTCCAAAACACAAAACACTGTGTAGATCGAAATGCTGTTACTTCCAGACAAAACTCTCCAAACTGATGTCCAGGTCGCCCCAACCAAAAGGGTTTGCACCATTAACTAGTACAATATGAACAAATTATATGCTGAGATTTTATCTGGAGTTTCAGTTTTAGTCAGTAGTTAAATCTATATTTATAGTTATAGTTACATTTTTTGGGTAAGGCATTATGGTCTAACGCCAATCCTAATCTGGGATATAAAGGTTGCAGTGATATCAGGCAGAAATTAGTAACTAATTTGGAACTTGGATATGCGGAAACCAAAAATTCCAATGTTCTGTTTTAATGTCATGGTTGTGTTAACTGTTTTAATCGATTGTCCATCTCTTCATTAGTCGGTTGGATTAGGAATTTTCCACTTAATTACACACACAGCGTATGCCTGGTCTTGCTGAGCAAAGAGACGCTCTTCTATGTGTGCCTATTTAAGTGGTTTTGACAGCTTGGTGTGCAGAGAGCAGGTGTGTGCGTTGTTCACCCAGTCGTTCAACTGTTTTCTTCTATTTTGGCGTCATATTCTGCCCCCTTGGCTATTATTGATTCGAGTGCAATGATAACCATACAGGTATACTTTTAAGTTAATAACTGTGCTACCATGAGAGAATCTCCAGACTAACTTACTAGGATTTAAAGTTAGGAATGATGCTGGCCTGTGATTTTTGTGTCTTTTTACGTTTGTTTTAATTATGTGTTTAAAGAACTGCATCGGACCTCTCAACTCTGCGGAAGGTCTTTAAATGAGTGTGTGGCCTGGTTGTCTTGATTGTATCTCAATATTGAGCGTTTTCCCGGTTTGAACTACAAATGCCAGGGCATAATAAACGCCCGCCAGCTCTCGTGCGCGGCGAGCCGCAGCACAGTGGGGGTCTATTGTCATCACCGGCCATTGACAGCCGGGGTCTCGCGACTCGCACGTGCCCCCGCATTGATCCCATTGTGCGCGCGATTGCGCACAGCTGTGCTCGAGACGAGACTTTGCCAACTGCACGGGGCTCTCCGTGTTTACATGTGTGCGATATACTTCCAAGTCTGCAAAATAAAACATGATCACGTGTCTAATCAGCAACATCGTACAGAAGCGGGCACTTATCCAACGATTTATTGAACAGACCCTGACAGATGGCTGGGTATAGGAAGCGTTGGGGGTGGGGGCATCTGTTGCTTGGATGCTCATGCGTCACTCGCTTGTCCAAGTGTCTCGTGCTGAAACAGCATTTATCCAACCGACTAACGTCCCTAATCACTCCTGGTCAGTGCAGCGGCCACAAAGGCAATGTGGTCAGTGAAAAGGAGCCTTGTCTTCTGTGTGTGTGTGTGTGTGTGTGTGTGTGTGTGTGTGTGTGTGTGTGTGTGTGTGTGTGTGTGTGTGTGTGTGTGTGTGTGTGTGTTGTTCATGTGAACCAGACATTGCCATTGCATGTGTACAGAAACAACAATGTGATGTGGCCAAAACTCCCCAGGTACATGCACTTCTACCCCCCCCCCCCCCCCCCCCCCCACACACAAACACAAAAAAAAACA